>JAJGOT010000722.1:85000-95000 GCA_022457155.1 Cladopsammia gracilis
TAACCGCTGTTTGCGTTTTATTTTTGTTATAACTAAGCCTATTGGCTGCAAACTAGTGTTACGAAGCTGTGTGCTATTATTCTTGTATAATTTTTATACTCTCGCGAATCGAAATAAAATAAAATAAAATAATACGAACATTTATAAAATAATGCCAGTTGTGCTTCTTTATACGCATTTGTACGAACCGTTTGTGTTAAGGCAGTTGGTATGTAGATCGCATTTGTGAGAGCCGGCCTTACACTCATTTACGTCTTTGCAAGAATTTCCGTCGCTATAGAAACCAGAATGGCAGATACATTTATACGAGCCCATAGTGTTTGTACAATTAGCATGTTCATCGCACATGTGTATTCCAAGTTTACATTCGTCTGCGTCGAAGCAGTTGTTTCCCTGGTAACCATGGTAACATTCGCAAGTGAAGGAACCTTTGACGTTTATACATCGCGCATGCGTCGGGCAGGGATTAATGCCAGAGGAACACTCGTCGATATCTAAAATGAAGACATAATTAAAAGTGGAATGAACAAAAGCAAATGGATGTTAAGTAGGAAGCATTGCGATTCGTTCCTTGCATATAAAAGGCTCGTTAATACGCTGTTTGATGCACGTTTTTCGGCTTTGTGACAATTGGAATTTTAATAATAGGAAATATAGATACAGTCAACTATCTCTAAGACGGACACCGTCGGGACCGGCCCCAACTGTCCGTCTTAGAGAGGTGTCCGGCTTATAGGGAGTCGAGGTAACGTGACACCAGTAATTCTGAGACTTTGAAAGCTGAACCTATGCACAATGAATACACGTCTATTTTAATTATGTTTAAGCAAAACCTATAAACTGGAACAAACAAGGAGTCACGTATTTGGTTACGTTATGCGAATTTTGCTTCCCCAAATCGTAATTTGCTGTCATATTCAGCACTTACATTTCCGTTTTGGAGTATTTTTTCACGGAAAAAAAGCACTTCTCAAATGTCCGTTGAGGGTTTCAAAGTGTTCGTTGTCCGTCTTATAGAGAGTTTAGTTACAGTCAAATTAATGACTGAAAAACGGCAGGGACCAACACCAGGTGTGAAAGGGACAGCACAGACAGCGGGAGTAGTAATTGCCTTGACTGTTAAGGGTTCGTTTATGAGCCACCAATTCGGCAGAAATACAGAAGAATTTTGCACAATGAGACTAGTCGACACTATATACAGATTTTAAGATATTACACGATGTCTACGCAGACCAAGTTTTAATGGTAACCATATAAATTTCAATACCCGCATTATATTTAATTACGCCTTCCGTATATCATGGACTTTCTATACAGCGCTGTAAGAGACCAAATGTGAAACCGTGTCGTTTTCAAAGGGTTCTCAAAAGCGGAGTCTTAAAAATGATACTGTTTCGTCCATTACTCATTTGGACTGGGAGACAGATTCAATTTCAGGTGGTCTGTTTGTATTTTCTGCGCCTCTGGACGAGTTTCACCCAAATACAGGGAATTCAGCTTAAACATCAGTCAATCCTTGTCATCCAGTTAAGAATTGTTGGATGAAGGCCCAAATGTAGGGTCAAAGACTTGAAAAGTTCATTTATGCTTTCAAAGATAGCATTTATGTGGAGATGGCCTTGTTTTTCTTTTCAACCCGTTACCAGCGAGATAGTTTTTTTTAGTTTTCGTTTATATTTTTTTCAACAATACTTAAAACTTAATCTCCGCAAATAACTTAAGGAACGGTTAATATTTCTAATTACCGTATTTTCTCGATTAAACGCCGGGCCCCGAATAAACGCGGGGTATGATAGAGGAAGTTGTAAGTAAGCCCCTCAAACGTTTATTTGTGGTATAATAAACTTAAGATTTAAGGGCAAGGTACACGGCTGCCAAGAAAAACGAACAATAACCCTTTCTTAAAAAATGGCGGGCGAGGAAAAACTGCTGATTCAAAGAAACGCCGGGTCCACTAGGCCAAGTTTGAACCATGAAACCAAGCCATGAACCGAAAAACAGAGCTCCATCTTCATGTTGCAATATTTTGTGTTTTTAATTTTACGGCCCTTCGTGTTTAGCAAGGAGACGACATTTGCGCTAATATATAACATATAATATATACATATACATATATACATATACATATAATATATGACATTTGCGCTAATATATAACATGTAATCACAACTTGAAAAGACTCAGCAGAGATCTTATAGAAGCTATGCCTTTTTGAACGGGGGGTGACAACTCTAAGAAGGCCTGTTTCGGGAGAAAATCAAAATTCTTCCGGGAATCTGAAGATTTTGCCGGGAATCGGGAGACTCGAAAAATTTTCGGGGAAACATGAGACAATGTTGTTAAAATTTCGGGAAGTTTGAAATTTTTGCGAGAATATCTCCGAAAAAATCGGGAAAATGTTCCAAATTTTCGGGACAACTTTCAGTTCCACACAGTATTGCTCAAACAGCGTTTGTTAGAGTTGTCACCCCCGTTTTTTGAGGTTTTTTTTGGCTTCTCAATTAATAATGTTTTCAACAAATTGCATAGTGAATGTGTACCAATTAACAGTATTAGTATCCAGTGTTGTTATTTTGTTCTGTTCTGTTCTGTTTTTTTTTTTTTTGGTAACATCTAAATTGCGGTCTTTAGGAGTATTTGTATTGTTGTGCTACATTGCTGTGGGAATAAAAAAATAGAACAATAAAAATCGTGTTTCGTTTGGCATAGATCGAAAGTACCTCTTGAGGTGGTTTCGATCATGTTCAGAATAAATGTTTTCGATCATGATTCGCGCAATGCGCCGCCTCATAGAGGAACATGTTCATTCGTAATCAAACTAAAATGTTTCGCCTTAGTATGAACACAGTACAATGTGAAGAATGAAATTGCAAACATGGTGTCAGATAATAATTGTTTTGTTCTGGTATTATATCACGCAATGTTTGCACTGTATTTTAATTTTTTTTTGCTGTGACGTCACGAATTGCGCGTGACAGATGTACGAAGAAGACAGATCACATACTATGAATTATAAAACAAAGTATCACAGGGAGCCCAAACGCTTTATCGGCTGTAACATAATCATTTAATAAAATATTGTTATTCATCTGTTTTCCTGTGTCTTTTTTAGTCGTTTTGAAAGCGATTTGAATCAGAGCGAAGACGGTTGTCTGCCGCTTTGTAAATACGACGCGCCTATTACGTCTCAAATTCCATTATTATTAACTCGAGCTCCCATTATTATTAACTATTAACTCTCCTCGGGGAAGAATCTCGGATTTCAATTTAACGGTCACGAGAAGAGAGAAGAGAGCTCTCTTTCTCTCTTTCTGGAGAGTTAATAGTTAATAATAATGGCAACTTGAGTTAATAATAATGGAAACTTGAGACGTAATAGGCGCTTCGTATTTACGAAGCGGCAGACAAGATAATATTTGAAACTTGCAAGGTCAACCGTCTTCGCTCTGATTCAAATCCCTTCCAAAACGACTCAAAAAGACACAGGAAAACAGGTAAATAACAATATTTTATTAAATGATTATGTTACAGCCGATAAAGCGTTTGGGCTCCCTGTGAAAGTATGATTGAAAACAGCGACAGATAATTCTAACCGCGCAAACTTTTACGTATGTAACCGCACATTTTTTTATTTCCTGATGTATGTATGATACAATTGTTGTAAGAGGTCAAGCCTCAGAACGGAACGGAATTGAGAGTGTAAAGAACTGAACGAAGAAATAAACTAATAAAATCGAAAGATATACAGTCCCCTGATTGATTGGTAGAACCAGCACCGAGAAATATTCTCGGACACAGGTTACGGAAAGCTTAATTCAGTAGACTAGAAACTAAGTAAGGAAGTAAATAATTATTTTTGACATTCCATCCAATTATTATTCGGTGTCTGTTTATTTTTTTTCTGAAATAGATTCTAATACGTTTTTCAGCTCTAGTTAACATAGAGGGGAAAGATTTCCGTATAACACCATACATTTAGTTATGCATAGCGTTTTAAAACTGAAACAAAAGCCGAAACAATCGAACACCTAAAGAAAAAACAATACCGCATACTTACACAATTGATATGGGGTTATACGCAAATCTTTCCCGAAAACGAAAATTTAATTTCGTAATTTTAATTTCGTAATTATCATCATACCATGATAATTACAACCAAAGATATCAAATTCAGGAGTTATATATAGGATTATAATACACCAAGCGTCTGTAATAACAACTTACCTTGACAACTGCCACGAATCACTGGAGCAGCAATACCGAGTAACACAAGAATGGTGATGACCAAAAGTAAATCAATCATGTTTCTTGCCGTAGCGTTGGCTGCAAAACGTTTTATAGAGACATTACAGTCTACTGTGTTCTCCTGATCAAGTCCCTTAGCTATTTGCAACGTCACCTTCGAAAGCACCATTTTACTGTTTGATTCATTTGCCATTTGCTTAGTCTACACGTGTTTTCCTAAAAAAAGACCAACCGCGGAATTATGCTCTTTCATTTCCTCTTTCCTCCCATTCTCGTCCCCAGACCCGTTTGGCCCTTTTAACCGCCGGAGCCTGAGTACTCGGACCTCGTACTCGGGCTCCAGCGGTTAAGAGGGTCAACAATAGGCCATTTGCACGATGACGTCATTTGACTACTACTACCAGAATCCTTCAGTTTTTTTGTTTTATAGTGCAAATTAGGGCTATTGTTATTTAAACCGCACTGGGATTACAAAATTTAAATAAGAAAGGAAAAACGAAATGAATTCTGGTAGTAGTAGTCAAATGACGTCATCGTGCAAATGGCCTATTGTCGACAGTCTCAATAAGGTGTCCGACTTCCTTCTGGACGGTATCATTTAGCAACCCGTTCTCCTCTCTGAATTTATTCTCAAATTGCTCTGAATTTACGATTATAGTTAATTTAGAACATTGACAGTCTGAAAGGAATTCTGGAAAGTCAGCATTTTTGTTGAAAAAGAACAATCCTTAGTGTTCGGACAGGACTCGAACCTACGACCCTTCGCTGACTTATCCTCTCTTCTAACCACTAGACCACCAAGCTGCTGGTTGAAATCTCCATTTTTTAACATAATAAAATTCACGCGCTTATTCTACACCCTGTAGTAAGCCTATAAAATCACTCGCTTGAAAATAATTTTAGAAAGTAAATGGAAAAGCTTGATCACCAAACCTCAACAAAAAGCTAACCATTTGAAATCAGCGCTTAGGCCTAATCACTGTAGATCAATGATGTTCTATGCAAGACTCAAATAAAAATCTTGCAGATATAATTTCCCATCGCCTTGTTGTTCGGCGGTCTAGTGGTAAGAAGACGTTCCTAATAGCGGTAGTTCCGGGTTCGAATCCAGTCCAAATAACATGGCTTTTTTTTATTTCTTCTTTTCTGAAATGTCCTGGGAAACAGTGTTCTAAATTAACTATAATGGTAAATTCAGAGCAATTTAAGAATTAACAATAACCATGGCACATCTCATAAAATGAAAAGACTGGATACTCCTATGTTTAAAAGTGTGTAATACACCGGAGACCCATAAAAAAATAAGAGAAAAATTGAAAGGCTTTTTATTTGTCTTAATCACTTAGCATATGCCTTTAAGTAAATGAAAAAAAAGAGGCAATAGCAAATAAGATCAACATAACATAAAAACTTAAATATACAGTATTAACAGAAACTGTGATCCAAGCAATGAAAAAACATCTGCAATCTGACATGAAAGTTCCTTTATGTTAAACAAAGCTATTTATATATTTATATATACAGCTATTTCAATTAACGTTGTCGGATGAAAGCTTAAAGCCAAGACCGCAAGGTAGTATGGGTTAGGGTTAATAGCCATTGCATAAAATCCCATGCTACTTTGCGGTCTTGGCTTTTCGCCTTTTTCATCCTGCAACGTTAATTGAAATAGCTGTATGGTTTTGGTTATTTTAAATCAGCAGTGTTTTATTTTTTGCACTTGGACGTGGTTCTGACTATAATAATTCTGACTATAATAATTGTTTCCTCATAATGTTGAACCATATATTAAATAAGGATATATAAAAGAATAGTACATATTAAATAAGGTTTTTTTAGAAAGGAATTTCTTTACTTTAGTCATAATGTTTATGTTTTTACTTATCTTGGAGCAAGTATACACATTGTGATCATGCCAAGATAGATGACAATCAATAATTAATCCAAGATATTTGACATGAAAGGAATAGTCAAGAGGCTAACCAGCCAAGACTATAGGAAGATGAAGGTTAAAATACCTAGGCTGGAAGATTATGTATTTCGTTTTACTCAAATTCAATGTCAACTTATTTGCACAAAGCCAGTCATATATCTTGAGAAGTTCACTATTAATATGATGGATCAGACTGTCGAGGTCTTTACCACATACAATAAGTAAAGTGTCATCGGCAAAAAGGCGTGTGGAAAAGTAGGATGTGGCTTTGCAAAACTCATTTATATTCTTGGCTTTCACATGACGTCATAAAAATTAAAAAATCTAAAGAAAACGTCCTACAAAGCTGTTTCTAACATGTTATGTGGATACAAGTGTTATAATCGTCCACAAAAAGTTTCAGGTTTTAACGATGTTTTGCTTCCGATTTACAAAGGTTTTAATTGTGTCACGCAATGCGTCACGCTATTTCAGATAAGCCGCGAAAATAAACAAAATTGAATCAGCTGAAAGTTATTGTTTGCATTATAAGTGCTTATAAGCCGAGTTTATTGAGCTTATAGCAAATACAGTATTTTTGGATGTGATTTTTGGTGTAATTAAGACTTTGAATTTTTAGCCGCCATCTTTGTGCCCCTCTCAGGGGCACAAAGATGGCCGCTCCATACATTTCTTACTAAAAATATCTAACACTCGTTCGCCTATAACTCTTGAACAAAATGCTTTTGCGCTTCAAAATTTGGCCAAGATATGTAGTTTTAAACTCTCTACAATTCCATAAACATTTTGGATTCGAAATTTAATGCTTCTGAAATTTTATAGGACGTAAGTGAAAGCCAAGAATAGATCAGAAAGAGAATTGGGCCAAGAATAGAGCCTTGCGGTACTCCTAATTTAATAGCTTGAATATCCGAATAAACACCGATAAGGGTGCATTTTTTTTCTCAAGTTTACCATTTCTTAGTGTAGCATGTGAAACGTTAGCCTTTTGTTAGAGGTGGCTGTATTTCAGAGGGTCAGGGCTTGTTTTGCAGGATATTTTGTCTATAGTTTTATCACGGCTAACATACCTCTTCTAATTTTATTTGTAGTCTTGCGTGCAAAGGTCCCATGGTGTAACGGTTAGCACTCTGGACTTTGAATCCAGCGATCCGAGTTCAAATCTCGGTGGGACCTTTCATTTTTTGTTTCACTTTTTACTTGGGCGTAGCGTCCAAGTTATAAAATGCAGTTTTGGTAGTGCACAAATTTGCAATCCGGCTCTAATGCACGTGCGTAATCGATCAAACTCGGCCAATCCTCAGCCAAGCGTAACGACGAGAAGAATTCTGTCAACTTGTCAGCTGACGTCTCGGCTAGCTTCAAAGCTTTCTTGATAGGCTGGCCGTCGAAAATTCAATTCTAGTGGAAGATAAATTCTGAAATCTTACTCTTTAGCCGTAATTCAGTCTTTTCAGACCGGGGCGGGGGGGGGGGGGGGGGGGGCGGAAAGTGCCCGCGCCGACTTTGAACGTTTATAACTTCTAAGCCTTTCTACCTACAGCCTTGAAACTTCTCGACTTTTCCTAAAATTTATCTGTGAACATTTTGGCAGAAAGTATGTTGTCAAAGAAAATTTGACGTTGCCATGGCAACCACATTTTGACGGATGCTTTTTGCTCATTTTGAGAGATAAGTATTTCCTCTGTTTATTTTATGTTATTCTGTTTTACACTGATCTTTATTATGGATTTAAACACCAAACGATGCATTGTTGTCGTCCTTGATCCAAAATTAAAAAAGTAAGGAGGCGTTTCCATGGTTACCGTAGTTAAAAAGGCTTTTTTGTAGTACTTTCAAATTTCAATTTTTTTTACCTTTTATCGCATATTTTTTATTTTTGTTTTTTACTCTTTGCTTGATTTAAATGTTAATCTTTTAATTTTGAGTGATTTGGGGTAATTTTAGCGCATATTCCGTGCTCAGGATACGATATTCCAAATCCAAGATGGCGGATCCAAGATGGCGGATCCAAGATGGCGGATCCAAGATGGCGGCTCCAAAAAAATATTCGAAATTTATTTTCTTTTTTTTAATGTTGTTTTTTCTTTATTTTTTGTTATTTTAGCTTTATTTATTTTTTATGTATTTTTTTTAGAATAAACACATTCTAAGTATTTTAAGGTGACATTTTCTCGCCTTTTGGACGTTTTCTTGCACATCTGACGTCATATTGACGTCATGATGACGTCACATTAACTGTCATGGTAACATAAAAGTTGTTGCTATACAAATGTTTAAACAATTACAGAGTAAGAAAAATTTATACTTCCCTTAGATTGTGGTTTAATTACAAAAATTAAAACATCAAAACAAATATATCTTTATGACGTCATGATGACGTCATCATGTTGCTACAAGTTACAAGTACCAATATATACATTAAAAATGTTTTCCAACATCAGAGAAAACATTATTGTCATTATTCAAAACAATTTAGAGATAGGTACGGCAAACACTTTCTGTGAATGAACTGTCAATATATGACGTAATTATGACGTCATAGAAGTTGTCATGACAACATAATTATGTGGATCGATAGAATTTCGGACATACAATGTCTCCTGAAAATTTGGTGTCCATACCTACTTTCCTGTAGAAGTTACGAAGGGGGGGGGGGGGCGGAATCCGCCCCTCCCCCCCTCCGGTCTCAGAAGATCCAAAAAAGCCCGGTCTGAATAGGGTTTACGTGAATATTTTGTTGTTTCCTCCAGGAGGCAAAAGAAGAGATGAAAGATTTTAATGTTAATGTTAATCACTACACACATGTAAAAAAGAAGAAAACATATTTACAATGCTGAGAAAAAATTAACAACGATGGTACTCTAATTTTACCTTAAACAGCTTAAATAACATAATACTACATATATAATGTAACTTAGAAGAGAACTTACTTTTAATGCTACTAGGTTCCAAATACTAAATCCTACTACTACCTTATCAACTACTTTATGTGATGCTTAGGATAACCAATATCTCACCCCTTCCCCCTGAAAATATCAAACACTAAACACCACACCCCCCCTTAAATTATGTTTTACCCGTTGAAAATTTATATGTAATCAGTTAAATACAATAGTTGTCAGTTATAATTAATATATATGTGCTATTTTTATTCTTGAATACAAATAAAATGTATTTAAAATATTTACACATTTAATAAAGAACTTGAACTTTAAACTTAAAATACACGTTATTTATTATATGGTTTGATAGCGATCTTTATTTTTTCATCAGATCGATCCGAGAGTACGTTCTGTTATTACTCATTACTCGAGGAGTGAAAAACTGCATGCAACCAACCGTACGAGTAACATATAACCCTCATCACGGTATTGAGTGCATCAAGGGTATCGGGGAGAATGTGAAGAGAGGTGGTAGGTTTTAAAGAAATTGAAATCCCCCACGAATGCATTCGAAAGAAATGTTGTGTTGTGTTGTGAAATGTTGTTGGCGAGTGTGAGTGAGCATTGCATTAAAAGTCATCAGGGGCAGCAGTGTAGTACTGTGAAAGAATTTGACTGGGTTGTGCTCCGCATTGGCAAGCTTCATTTAGAAATAAACATGGCACGTCATTTTATTGACTTGAACTGGGACATTTTTCTGTCCAAGCTTGCTAGTGAGTTAGGATTTGTTTCAGAGAATGCCCAGAAGTATATGCGGAAGGGTTCTGATCATCACAAGACAATGTCAGTGTTGAGAGTAGCACACATTGGATTGTGGAAAGAAATGTTAATCCCTTACATAAGGGATAGGCTCGCATCAGGCAGCCCGGAAATTTCT
>JAJGOT010000722.1:100000-107500 GCA_022457155.1 Cladopsammia gracilis
CTTTTGAGCAACTTTTAGAATTTTGGAGCAACTTTTGAGCAACTTTTTTGGAAAAAATTGGAGCAACTTAGGGACAACTTAGGGACAGCCCTAAACTGTGCTGCTTTTGTCAGATTTTGTGTTGGATATCGACAAACTGTTGGCAGAATCACAGTGTTTTTTCTGTGTATGTATATACTAGATTTATATCTCAATAATTTATCCTTTTCTTTTAAAATATTTTACATTGTTAAATCATACAATGTATGTATAGATGCCACTGAGTTGCAACAGAAGGCTGCATGAAAAGTGACTATGTAAATGTGGCCTAGATTTTAATCCAAGTTGAAAGTGACATCCGTAATAATTTCAATGGATTTTTCTTTGAGTTCAGTGTAAGTTTTCCCCTGATTACAAGTATGCAAAATTATAGCAATGCACCAGTAAAACAACAAAGAATGGTCTTTTGTAGCAGAGGCATCATTACCTGTCATAGAAAATGTTAAACAAGGATGATTTTTGCATTAGAGATCTTTTTCATCTCAGCGATAATAGTTACATGAATGAGATGCATACTGGCTGAGTTGTCTTAGAGGGGGTGAGGGGTGGAACTCCTTGTCTTGGAAGGGTGAGGGTGTAACTGGGGCTGCTTATCAGACCCAAAACCGCAAGACTTATTTCACATTTTTTAAGGGAGACAGAAGTTAAGACTAGAATGTTCCTGCTTGTCCAAATAGGTACATATCTACCCACTGAAAAGTGTTAACTTTGAGCGGTTTCTTTCAAATATACATGAGACTCCACCCCCCCCCCCCCCTTTTTATGCAACTGGTATACCACAACAGTCAAGCAATTTAACATGTTTAATGGATTATCTGTGTTAATAAATGATTGTTCAGTTGCTACGAAAGTTTACTACAGTAGCACACACTGAGCTGCTATGCAGAGCTATGTATTTTGACGGTCCATATAGCTTCAATAAACATTAACAAAACATAACGTTCTGATTGCTTTGGGAAATACCCAAAAGATAACAGGAACAATAACAGTGTAGTTGACTGTCCAGGGCCACTGATTGCCCGGGAGGGGGGGGGGGGGGGGGGGGGGGTTACTCCCTTATAAAACAGTATCTGCCATCACTCTTCCTCTCCAGCAATAAAGATCTCTACGCTCTCGTCAGAAATAAATGATATTTTACTTTGTTTCTTGATAGAGGGCACGTCATTTTTCTCTTTGTCTGTGAGTTGTGGCATTGGTTTATCTAACAACAGAGTCCGTTGAAGTTTCCGGAGCATCGTACCTGTGCTCGGCTTGGGTTGGTTTAAGCATTCCTTTATTATGTCTCCAAAAGCCCTTGAGAACCACCGACAAAACGCTGTCCCTTGTGGTCGATTACAATAATTACTTCAGCCTTCGTCATGATGTGAAGAGCGCAACCCTTCTTAAATAAGGTCGTCTTGCGCCGGTACAGCGCGGAAGACCTTGCCTGGGAGTTAGTTGTGTAGACCATTTCCTCTTTCCCCCTTCGCGGTGTCTTTCTCTTTAATTCGGCCTTTTGCGAAGATTCATTGCGGATAATGTAAGCAGGTTTAATTCAATTGCCATTGTTCGATGAACACGCCCGCGAACCGGAAAAGGTTTGAAGTATGATGACAAAAGTACAGTGTTACTTACCAAGCTTCGCCATCAGTACCATTTACATCAGGGCTTATAGAATTCATGGTTCTATAGGAATCTTTTAGATCACTTCAATTTTTAAATATCATACTGACAAAAATGTCCTTGCGAAACTCTTGCATAAGAGCAGTGTAATAGGAGTTCTTCACAGCTCACCAAATAAACCAACATTAAACGAAGTGGTTATTTCATTGGTCACAAGCATTCTAGAAGTGTCATTTGGACATCTCACCGGAAACGGGAGAGATGGGTACCGCGCTGGTCAAGATCTCAAATCCTCCGAACGTGAGCGAGCGCAATTCTTTCGCATGGCCGCTACAATGGACTTTTTCAGAATTTCTATCAAGGGCGTACAAATCAAAGGTAGGTTTTGCAGCAGTTGTTTTTTTCTGTGTAAACTTATTGCCTCGCCGCACTTCATGTGAAATCCCTTTAGAAAACAAAGCCTTTTGTAGCGCGTATCAAAGATCCTGCGAATGTGAGCGAGCGCAATTCTTTCGCATGGCCCCGACAATGGACTTTTTCAGAATTTCTATCAAGGGCGTACAAATCAAAGGGTAGGTTTTGCAGCAGTGGTATTTTCTGTGTAAACTTATTGCCTCGCCGCACTTCATGTGAAATCCCTTTAGAAAACAAAGCCTTTTGTAGCGCGTATCTTCATCGCTTACGCGATTTAATTTGCATAATTTTCAGATATCAACATTTCAAGGTTAAAGTACCATCGGGGACACAAATTATCGTTAGAAAGGAAACTTTCAATGAGTATGATCCCTTCGCACTAGCATGTCTTATCCCTGCCAAAGTGGAACTTATTCCGGAGCCTTTGCGGAAAGTGGCCATTTATAGCAAATCACAGCGCAAGAGTTACACTTTGGTGGATTGCTTGGGTCTCAGATCGGCAGAATTCAGTATTTGTTGAACCGGGAGCTATCCTACCTTTTGGAGTGTGGCAAGATATCGCGGATTGGAGGGTAAGTGAATTATCAGTTATCTCCCTTAGTTAGACTGAATAATTTAACTGTGTAATAAATTGAAAGGAATCTATTCAGTTTACTTGCACTGGTGAACAGCTTTCAAAATACTATTCGTCGGCCTCAAATTTTTAAATCTCCGTTTGTCTCTTCTCTCTAAGGATTGTCAACGGAGAACCGACGGTGACTGTTCGTCCCAACGCAGCCCAGAAGTTCATAAGAAATAAACAGGCTGGTGGAGGGGCTTACATCCCGGCAACCATTGAACTCGAAGGACCACGCGAGCACAAAGAAGCTGTCCTCGACAGAGTCCGCACGTCCTTAGAAGAGTGCGAGAATGGAGGGCTGATGTCAATCGATATCGAAAATTAGAAAATACAGTATAAATCCAGATTAAAATGTTGTTTCTAGTTCATTTATCGTTACCTTTATGTGTATTATTTTACGGTGATATTGTCGCGTTGCAATATGGCCGCCGTGCACATTTCCGACCACAAGTTCTAGGTCGCCCCAGTTCCTCTCTGCCAAAATTCTTTGTTTTGGTTTTGCCTCGACCAATCATATTGCAAAAAACCATATAGACAAAATTGTCTACGGCCCGGACTGGTGAAAAGCAGCGTTTAGTTGTTGGTAAAAAGTGTATCAAATTTGCATGTCAAAAGGGTAATTTGAAACCTGAATACAGACGATCATTAATGAAATGATTTTTTAATCCTTTTAACACCCCCTTAGACAGCAGCAAATGTGATTGCTTGATCTTTTCGGGGTTTTTTTTCATACACTCAAACTGATTATCTTGTTTGCAAGCGCATTGTTAATATTTTAGAATCCAGAATATCATTGTTACTGATTACTTCTATTCTTATTCAAAATTGTTGTCATAAGAATAAATACATTGGTATTATAAACCTCACATGGATGTGGTGTTATGCAAACACGCTATGCTAAATGTCATAGGAGAACAAAAGCTTGCCAACCCAATTAGTTTTCTTTGAACTATCTTGCTTTAAGAGTTCAAATCACACCACCTCATGTTCAGTTGCAATGTTCTTCGAAAGGTTGGAAGATATAGACACAAGAAATTACGTTTGCATCAGATGCGACCGCGATTTTGGAGAGATTTCTCGTATGTTAATATAAAATAAACCGTTGTTCAGAAGGTCGAACTGCATGGTTATGTTTTGACAATGTAACTAACATTGACCCGTTGATGTTTCTTACAGACGTGAAAGCAGCACCACATAGTGTTTTTCAAAACACAAGAAATTCAATTTACAGGTGTGCCGTTTATGATAATAGGGGAAAAACGGCTGATATGTAAAAAGCCGAAGGTGAGAATTAGTTATTTAAATTATTACTTAGAACTGACACTTTTTGTAAAGCCGTTGGCCTGACAATGAATATCCATGTCAGTGTCCGGGATGAAAATATTCCATGGTCTGAAAGTACATACAGGCGCACAACCCGAGCAAAAAGTTCTAGCAGTGTGATTGTCGCCATTCTATTTTTTCATGACAACTTTACAAATTAGTTCATGATTAACATTTTCTATAACTTTATCTTCAGTGCACAGCCAAAATGATTATTAAAGAAGTTTGCTTTTTTCCGCTTTTCAAGGTAAGGATCCACGCTTTTTTAAATAAAAGTGATGTTTTCTTTAGCATTAATCAATATTAACTTCTTTATATGGCATGTCTCTCTCCATTTCCCTCTCTTATCACAATCTTATCGGGAGTGAAATCCTAGTAGATCCCTTGTTATATTTTCTCTACATCAATGATCAGCAAAATTTTGCAACACGCCACACCAATAAGGTATGTGGATCAGTGATATAAATATCACTATTGCTGGTTTGCCCGTGATGTCACGGCGGCCATGTTGGTGGTCAAGAACAAAACCGTTTCTCTCTTTCCGAACTATTTTCATGCAAATTCTGCGAGTGATTTCATTCAGTCGCATGCCATGTATATCATACATGTGTTTCGGACTCCTTGCCACTCTACGTTCCTTTAAGGAAGAATTTGCAATCCTCTTCATCTTATAATAATTTACTTTTAATACAATTTCTTTCTCCTTACTTTGCTTTGTAGACGTTAACTGTTCGTTTAGTAAACATCAGAAAGGCAAGAAAATAAACGGTAATAAATAATGTAATTTCTGACGACTGAGTGACGTAGGAACGAATTCGTCAGAAATTATTATTCTGACGACACGGGGTGTAGGCATCCACATTTTTGCCACCTCCAAAAGGGTTGTTTCTAGTGTTTTTTCTTATCTGGCCTGGCACAATTGTCTGTAAGTGAAATGTAATTTACAAAGGTCAGGAGAATGTAAGAATATGTTAGTAGGATACATCCATCAGATCCATTTTGATTCTTCTACTCAGATCCGGTCAGGACAATTGACGGCGGAGAAAAGAGAGGATAGAAGTAAAACAAATACTAACTATATATCGTGGCGGATCCAGGCCCAATAGTCAAGGGGTTTTAAAGCGTTACCTTAAAAAATGTTTTCGTTCATTCGGGGCTTTTTTCCATCTTCTACTATATTCGCCAGTGATATATATACTGTAATAATCTACTTTAGTAATATCCAGGTGATCTGGTGACGTTATTACGCGAGACTGGGGATAAAATTTTAATGCCGTATCCCATAAGGCAGCGCGCGCGTTATCGTGAGGTTTGCAGTTGAATGATGGCGGTCACAGGCGCGAGTGTTTTTATCGATGCTTTCCAGAATTGGTTTTTCTTGTTTTATACCACAACTGGAACTCGGAATGATGCTATAAATGTGGGAAGTGTTGATTTATAACATAGCTAGGAAATTTGCCCAATCTAATTCAATAACGCGAGCGTGCATCCATAACTCAAAATAAACAATGTTTACATGCTGCTGAGAACAATTTTTTTCGCTCACTCTGTTTTTAACGCTTTTTAAATGGAGAACAACATCAAACATTTCCGGGTGGAAGCAAAAGTCTACACAATCTAACCTCAATTTTTATTGTCGACTGAATGAAAATGACAAAAACCTCAGCTTATTAACGTCAGTTTTTTATCTTTGCGGCGATAAGTTTACTAGTGACCACGCTACGACCACAAACCAAGTTTTTTTTACTTAAATTCTACCTATTATAAAACGACATGCAGACTACATGAAATACACCAGTAAAATGGCAGAGAATCGTTGCTGTAAAGACTTTAATTTAAAAAAATGAAAACAAACTGAACAAGCATGCAACTGATCATGAACAGAGCGAAAAGATATCCAATTTGAAAGAATCACAACCGCAGACTACAATCAAGGCAGTCAGATCGGATTATGCCATGTTCATTACGTGAATATTTTGTTGTTTCCTCCAGGAGGCAAAAGAAGAGATGAAAGATTTTAATGTTAATGTTAATCACTACACACATGTAAAAAAGAAGAAAACATATTTACAATGCTGAGAAAAAATTAACAACGATGGTACTCTAATTTTACCTTAAACAGCTTAAATAACATAATACTACATATATAATGTAACTTAGAAGAGAACTTACTTTTAATGCTACTAGGTTCCAAATACTAAATCCTACTACTACCTTATCAACTACTTTATGTGATGCTTAGGATAACCAATATCTCACCCCTTCCCCCTGAAAATATCAAACACTAAACACCACACCCCCTCTTAAATTATGTTTTACCCGTTGAAAATTTATATGTAATCAGTTAAATACAATAGTTGTCAGTTATAATATATATGTGATATTTTTATTCTCAAATACAATAGTTGTCAGTTATAATTAATATATATGTGCTATTTTTATTCTTGAATACAAATAAAATGTATTTAAAATATTTACACATTTAATAAAGAACTTGAACTTTAAACTTAAAATACACGTTATTTATTATATGGTTTGATAGCGATCTTTATTTTTTCATCAGATCGATCCGAGAGTACGTTCTGTTATTACTCATTACTCGAGGAGTGAAAAACTGCATGCAACCAACCGTACGAGTAACATATAACCCTCATCACGGTATTGAGTGCATCAAGGGTATCGGGGAGAATGTGAAGAGAGGTGGTAGGTTTTAAAGAAATTGAAATCCCCCACGAATGCATTCGAAAGAAATGTTGTGTTGTGTTGTGAAATGTTGTTGGCGAGTGTGAGTGAGCATTGCATTAAAAGTCATCAGGGGCAGCAGTGTAGTACTGTGAAAGAATTTGACTGGGTTGTGCTCCGCATTGGCAAGCTTCATTTAGAAATAAACATGGCACGTCATTTTATTGACTTGAACTGGGACATTTTTCTGTCCAAGCTTGCTAGTGAGTTAGGATTTGTTTCAGAGAATGCCCAGAAGTATATGCGGAAGGGTTCTGATCATCACAAGACAATGTCAGTGTTGAGAGTAGCACACATTGGATTGTGGAAAGAAATGTTAATCCCTTACATAAGGGATAGGCTCGCATCAGGCAGCCCGGAAATTTCTGTCAATGATTACCTGTACAAGTGGATGCCTGACGTTGGCTGGAAGAATGCCGCATACAGTTACATCTTTGGAATGACGTATACCTATCTCATGGCTCTCATGGTGCTACGTATGGGCGTGAGAAGGAACAACAGTTCCTATATCAGAGCAGGGCAGATGTCATTTGCACCTTTGTTCCACAGAAGTAGCTCATCAAAGTATGCATTGATAGATCTACATGACAGGTGAGTGGAGTTAAATTGTTTGAGTTTGAGAACCATATTAGCCCGTTTGGCCTTGCAGCAAATTTTGAAGGGTTGCACTGCAAATATATAACATGCCTCAAAGCCACAAGGGGAAGGGGAATGGGGTCTTGACTGATAAACAGTCATTATAATTGAAAAAGGTATAAACA
>JAJGOT010000722.1:112500-313126 GCA_022457155.1 Cladopsammia gracilis
CCCTGATTACAAGTATGCAAAATTATAGCAATGCACCAGTAAAACAACAAAGAATGGTCTTTGGTAGCAGAAGCATCCTTACCTGTCATAGAAAATGTTAAACAAGGATGATTTTTGCATAAGAGATCTTTTTCATCTCAGCGATAATAGTTACATGAATGAGATGCATACTGGCTGAGTTGTCTTAGAGGGGGTGAGGGGTGGAACTCCTTGTCTTGGAAGGGTGAGGGTGTAACTGGGGCTGCTTATCAGACCCAAAACCGCAAGACTTATTTCACATTTTTTAAGGGAGACAGAAGTTAAGACTAGAATGTTCCTGCTTGTCCAAATAGGTACATATCTACCCACTGAAAAGTGTTAACTTTGAGCGGTTTCCTTCAAATATACGTGAGACTCCACCCCCCCCCCCCCCCCCCCTTTTATGCAACTGGTATACCACAACAGTCAAGCAATTTAACATGTTTAATGGACTATCTGTGTTAATAAATGATTGTTCAGTTGCTACGAAAGTTTACTACAGTAGCACACACTGAGCTGCTATGCAGAGCTATGTATTTTGACGGTCCATATAGCTTCAATAAACATTAACAAAACATAACGTTCTGATTGCTTTGGGAAATACCCAAAAGATAACAGGAACAATAACAGTGTAGTTGACTGTCCAGGGCCATTGATTGCCCGGGGGGGTTACTCCCTTATAAAACAGTATCTGCCATCACTCTTCCTCTCCAGCAATAAAGATCTCTACGCTCTCGTCAGAAATAAATGATATTTTACTTTGTTTCTTGATAGAGGGCACGTCATTTTTCTCTTTGTCTGTGAGTTGTGGCATTGGTTTATCTAACAACAATTCCGCCACAGGAGCTGGTATAACAACATCTGGACTATCACCATATTGTAACCTCTTTCTAGAGGGAGGGACGCGAGTTTCATCTCTCCTCGATGGATGCCCCAGAACGCCAGCCAAACGCTGATCGATATTGATATGTTCAGGAGTGTCTTCGACCGGTTCGATTTGAGGACGATCAGAGTCCGTTGAAGTTTCCGGAGCATCGTACCTGTGCTCGGCTTGGGTTGGTTTAAGCATTCCTTTATTATGTCTCCAAAAGCCCTTGAGAACCACCGACAAAACGCTGTCCCTTGTGGTCGATTACAATAATTACTTCAGCCTTCGTCATGATGTGAAGAGCGCGACCCTTCTTAAATAAGGTCGTCTTGCGCCGGTACAGCGCGGAAGACCTTGCCTGGGAGTTAGTTGTGTAGACCATTTCCTCTTTCCCCCTTCGCGGTGTCTTTCTCTTTAATTCGGCCTTTTGCGAAGATTCATTGCGGATAAAATGTAAGCAGGTTTAATTCAATTGCCATTGTTCGATGAACACGCCCGCGAACCGGAAAAGGTTTGAAGTATGATGACAAAAGTACAGTGTTACTTACCAAGCTTCGCCATCAGTACCATTTACATCAGGGCTTATAGAATTCATGGTTCTATAGGAATCTTTTAGATCACTTCAATTTTTAAATATCATACTGACAAAAATGTCCTTGCGAAACTCTTGCATAAGAGCAGTGTAATAGGAGTTCTTCACAGCTCACCAAATAAACCAACATTAAACGAAGTGGTTATTTCATTGGTCACAAACATTCTAGAAGTGTCATTTGGACATCTCACCGGAAACGGGAGAGATGGGTACCGCGCTGGTCAAGATCTCAAATCCTCCGAACGTGAGCGAGCGCAATTCTTTCGCATGGCCGCTACAATGGACTTTTTCAGAATTTCTATCAAGGGCGTACAAATCAAAGGTAGGTTTTGCAGCAGTTGTTTTTTTCTGTGTAAACTTATTGCCTCGCCGCACTTCATGTGAAATCCCTTTAGAAAACAAAGCCTTTTGTAGCGCGTATCAAAGATCCTGCGAATGTGAGCGAGCGCAATTCTTTCGCATGGCCCCGACAATGGACTTTTTCAGAATTTCTATCAAGGGCGTACAAATCAAAGGGTAGGTTTTGCCGCAGTGGTATTTTCTGTGTAAACTTATTGCCTCGCCGCACTTCATGTGAAAACAAAGCCTTTTGTAGCGCGTATCTTTATCGCTTACGCGATTTAATTTGCATAATTTTCAGATATCAACATTTCAAGGTTAAAGTACCATCGGGGACACAAATTATCGTTAGAAAGGAAACTTTCAATGAGTATGATCCCTTCGCACTGGCATGTCTTATCCCTGCCAAAGTGGAACTTATTCCGCAGCCTTTGCGGAAAGTTGCCATTTATAGCAAATCACAGCGCAAGAGTTACACTTTGGTGGATTGCTTGGGTCTCAGATCGGCAGAATTCAGTATTTGTTGAACCGGGAGCTATCCTACCTTTTGGAGTGTGGCAAAATATCGCGGATTGGAGGGTAAGTGAATTATCAGTTATCTCCCTTAGTTAGACTGAATAATTTAACTGTGTAATAAATTGAAAGGAATCTATTCAGTTTACTTGCACTGGTGAACAGCTTTCGAAATACTATTCGTCGGCCTCAAATTTTTAAATCCCTGTTTGTCTCTTCTCTCTAAGGATTGTCAACGGAGAACTGACGGTGACTTTTCATCCCAACGCAGCCCAGAAGTTCATAAGAAATAAACAGGCTGGTGGAGGGGCTTACATCCAGGCAACCATTGAACTCGAAGGACCACGCGAGCACAAAGAAGCTGTCCTCGACAGAGTCCGCACGTCCTTAGAAGAGTGCGAGAATGGAGGGCTGATGTCAATCGATATCGAAAATTAGAAAATACAGTATAAATCCAGAATAAAATGTTGTTTCTAGTTCATTTATTGTTACCTTTATGTGTATTATTTTACGGTGATATTGTCGCGTTGCAATAAGGCCGCCGTGCACATTTCCGACCACAAGTTCTAGGTCGCCCCAGTTCCTCTCTGCCAAAATTCTTTGTTTTGGTTTTGCCTCGACCAATCATATTGCAAAAAACCATATAGACAAAATTGTCTACGGCCCGGACTGGTGAAAAGCAGCGTTTAGTTGTTGGTAAAAAGTGTATCAAATTTGCATGTCAAAAGGGTAATTTGAAACCTGGATACAGACGATCATTAATGAAATGATTTTTTAATCCTTTTAACACCCCCTTAGACAGCAGCAAATGTGATTGCTTGATCTTTTCGGGGTTTTTTTTCATACACTCAAACTGATTATCTTGTTTGCAAGCGCATTGTTAATATTTTAGAATCCAGAATATCATTGTTACTGATTACTTCTATTCTTATTCAAAATTGTTGTCATAAGAATAAATACATTGGTATTATAAACCTCACATGGATGTGGTGTTATGCAAACACGCTATGCTAAATGTCATAGGAGAACAAAAGCTTGCCAACCCAATTAGTTTTCTTTGAACTATCTTGCTTTAAAAGTTCAAATCACACCACCTCATGTTCAGTTGCAATGTTCTTCGAAAGGTTGGAAGATATAGACACAAGAAATTACGTTTGCATCAGATGCAACCGCGATTTTGGAGAGATTTCTCGTATGTTAATAAAATAAACCGTTGTTCAGAAGGTCGAACTGCATGGTTATGTTTTGACAATGTAACTAACATTGACCCGTTGATGTTTCTTACAGACGTCAACGCTGCATCTCATAAAGTTTTTTTTTAAAACAAGAGAGATCCCTTTTGATGGTGTCCCATTTATCATTATTGGCGAAAAACGGCTAAAATGTAAAAAGCCGAAGGTGAGAATTAGTTATTTAAATTATTACTTAGAACTGACACTTTATGTAAAGCCGTTGGCCTGACAATGAATATCCTTGTCAGTGTCCGGGCTGAAAATATTCCATGCTCTGAAAGTACATAAAGGCCGCCCAACCCGAGCAAAAAGTACATTCCGGCCCGCCCAACCCGAGCAAAAAGTACATACAGGCCGCCCAACCCGAGCAAAAAGTACATACAGGCCGCCCAACCCGAGCAAAAAGTACATACAGGCCGCCCAACCCGAGCAAAAAGTACATACAGGCCGCCCAACCCGAGCAAAAAGTACATACAGGCCGCCCAACCCGAGCAAAAAGTACATACAGGCCGCCCAACCCGAGCAAAAAGTACATACGGGCCGCCCAACCCAAGCAAAAAGTACATACAGGCCGCCCAACCCAAGCAAAAAGTACATACAGGCCGCCCAACCCAAGCAAAAAGTACATACAGGCCGCACAACCCTAGCAAAAAGTACATACAGGCCGCCCAACCCTAGCAATCAATTTTGCAGGGAAGACATGCTTCGATTGCTTTGGTACTTTGCCAATTTTATCAAATGTGATAAACAAAAATGTTTCACTGGTTTCGTTTCCAAGCTACAGCGGTTACCACAGCAATACTAATTGCCTTGCTCCGAATTTTGCTGCCTCTTTACCTTAGAGAAGCGGTATATTTTGTAAGATTTCTCGCCAACTCTCTTACACATCAAAGTTGGACAGCATGTTTTGTGTGTGTAACGCTATACTTCGAAGATTATCACGGAGACAATAACAGTCAGTTCAATATCACTTCACTAAACCAGGTTTTGATTGCCTTTTTCAACAGATTCAAAGCGACACCCAAGCCAGAAAAAGAACGGCATCTAAAAAAGTAAAAAATGCTTTAAAAAATGAGCCAGGAGTGATGGAGAGGTGGTTTCACGCCACATTCACTGACCACCTCCACCACTTCTGCTCAAATCAGGTAAATTGACATCATCCTGGTAAGGTATATATAACGTATGAATCACACTCATAAAGATAAGCTATATTTAGTACTGTAGAGGCGCTTTTCTTGGCCTTGGAAAGTGGGCAACAGAACTCAATTAAGAATTGAAAAGCACTGCTGGACTGAAACTTTAATTTTGCCCTGGGGACACTGTTGTTATAATATATCAGTTGTTACTGCTTTTTCCAGTGTTTAAAAACAAATTAAGAATGTATAGTTCCTTTTTCAATCGTAGTTATAATTGGTTTTCAATTCAACAAATGTTTTATTACATGTAAATAGTTTCTTTCTTGAAAGTTTTGCAATTAGTTTTCCATAATCAAATGTACATAGTTCCTTCCTTTTTTAATAGCTTTCAATTCTACAAATGTTTTGTTATATCTACATAGTTTTTTTTCTTGATAGTATTACAGTTTTGAAACTAGGTTTGAAATTTTAATAATTAAAGGCAGTTTTTCTATTTAATGCTCCTTTACTTGTTGCATTTGGGGAGGGGGGTTCTCCAACAACCTGTATGACTGGTTTCTAACAGGATTTGTCCGCCTTTTTAATACTAATAATTTGAAGACGTAAGTTTATCGGTCATGACATGTCTTAAGGGCAAGGATTCACATTGTAACTCTACCTCGCTTTGTTCTGCCATGTGTCCTGCTACTTGTGAAATTCTTTCCCTCAGCAACCTTTCTCGCAATTCTCACCCAAACACAAGTTATGTTTTCACACATATGCCTCATTCGCGTCCTTTTTCCTTGCCCAAGGAATCCTTTCTTCCCAGCACCTGTACAGTTTCTGTACGTCTGTTGGAGTTTTACACTACATTCCAGTCTTACTTGAGTATCATGGCCGCCGTGCAGCTAACGATAGAGTATGCCAGTTTTCAACGTGGAGCAGAGCCCTTTTTCGTAAAAGAGTCAGTTGGCAACACCGAGCAGCGGAAAAACATGCAAAGGGTGTTTGACTGCACCTCTCTTCTGTCACATCCATGTGCCAACTTACGCATGCACCAGTGGCAGACAGGAAAGCATAGTTTGGATCTCGATTCTCCAGGGTTACCGCAGTGTGCCACAGCCAGTGTAATATTCAACTTTTTACAGGAAATTGTCCTGAACTGTTTGGAAGCTGGTTTTCCCCACCTGCTGAAATGATACTGTGGACCAAAGACCGACAAAAGGTGAGCTAACCTAGTCCCTTTTGGAGGAGTCAGACTGGCCAATCCCATTACCTGTCACTGTGAGGAACCTGGAGGAGCTGGGCTGTCCATCATCCAGAGCTCTTTATCCGGACATGGAAGAGAAGACATTGACCACCAAAGGCAAGGCCATCATTTATGCACTCTGGCTCCGACAGCACTAGTGCCAGCATAACACACAGAACTCGGTACCACACAGACATGCGTATGAACTCTTGTGTAAATATAGTTTGATTGTTGTTCTGTCAAGGACGCCAAAATTTAGTTGGGGGATATGTTAGAGGTGGAAAGCCACAATCCCTTAGTTATTGTTAAAAGTTCCCAAGTTTTGTGTGTTCAAATCAATTACTCGCATTTATTCAAATCAGTAATGATATTCAGGGTTTCATTTACTCACATTTTTATCAAAATCTTGTAATTGCACTCTTTTCTAAGTTGAGTTTAAACAAACTTGAAAGCGAAATTCGCATTTTCATTAAAATCTTCTGGACGAAGCAGTTTTTGTCTTTGATTTTGTTTTTTTTTTGTCCACCAATGTCTTTGGAACGAAGCAATTGTTTTCTGTTATCCACCTGAGATTGCTCTGCACAAGTCAGTTTACCTTACCTTTACCAGTCACAAGTGCCACACAGTTCTTTTAAGAACTACAGGGTTACAACCGCTTCACACTAGTTTTGCTGCATAAGCAGCACATGCCAGTCAACATGTTTCATTTGCCTTGAGGACGACTGGAACTTGCCTGAAGTGGTTTGCTGTGGGCATACAGCACACAAAAAATGCATGAGAAAATGGCGATTATCATTTGTGGCCAGTTCCACAAATTGCCCAAAAAATAATTGTCGGAAGATGATCCCGTTACCTCCCACCGAAAGATGCCAAGAACTACATAGTTTTATGGAGAAACAAAAAAAGTAACTTTTAAACATTTTTAATTTCAGTTCCTTAATAAACAGAATCTAAATTCAATGTTACCAAACAGAAACGATGATCAATTGTTTTATTTTCACTGTATCTGCATTTCTTTATCGTGTGCTGACATATGAAAACAATGAGTGATTGCGATTTAAAACTCTCTCTCATGTTGTTTTACTCTCATGTTTTTATCTTGTCGGAATTGTTTTAGTGCGTGCCTACACTCATGTCACTTGTTTCTCATACTCATACTCATACTCATTTTTTCTTTGGACAAATCTGTCCAAGCGGGGAAAGGTGCAATGAGGTTAACCCTATGTGAAGCACCAACCCGTGAAACAAGGCCAGACCACTACACCGGGAACTCCGTGCCCTGCTCTTTACGACAAGTGTGTGGGTTCTTTAACGTCCCCTGCTAAGCATATAACATTGAAGATGCAGGAGACGGGGCCTACGATTTTTCGTCCTTATCCGAGAAGACTAGAACATCTAACCATTTGCGGATAACATTGCAAAGGCAGCATGTTCTCCTCAGTTATTTTAAGACCCTGAGTGTTGGTCCGGTCTGGGGCTCGAACCCGAGACCTCCCGCACAGCAGTCCGGCGCTCTACCTACTGAGCTACCGGTCGGCATTTCTCTTACAGAAATGCCTGATTAACCACATGGATACGATTATGTCAAGAAACTGTACTGTTTGTAATTATTTTTTTAGACCTTTGACCGATTTTCAAACGTTTTATTCCGCAAGAGCATATAAAAAATTTTTAAGTTGTAATTGTTTAAGTAGGGATTTATGTAATATACAGTGTGAAAAAGAGAGGGAACGATTAAATCATTATTTTTTCAAGACCATTACCTGACGAGGAAGAGGAGATGCAATCTTAATTTCTTTTTCTTTTATTTTTCATCCTTTTTTCTCTTTTTTTCAAATGTAAATAATAAGCTTTAGATTTTTTCCAATTCATTTTGTAAGTAAAAATAGGTCTAGTTTTCATAAACAGTTATTTTTATTGATGTATTGTAAATAATAAAGGTAGTTTTTTATTTCATTTCCTTTTTTCTTTTTCTTTTTTCAAATGTAAATAATAAGGTTTAGATTTTTTCCATTACATTTTGTAATTAAATATAGGTACAGTTTTCTTATTTATAAATAAACAGTTCTTTTTATTGATGTATTGTAAATAGTAAAGGCAGATTTTCATTTAATTCAGATCTTTTCCAATTTATTTTGTAAGTAAAAATAGGTACAGTTTTCTTGAACAATTCCTTTTATTGATGTATTGTAAATAATAAAGGCAGTTTTTCATTTCATTCTTGTCTCTGCTTCTCATTTCAAAATAGACATGGATTCCTTGAATGTCTTTGGGGTAAATGACTTTAAACGCCAATCATTCAGGAATGTTTCTTGAATGATAACCTTCAGCCAACATTCTGCTTGTGTCTTTGACTTCAAAAGGCAGTTCAATTGATACCAGAATTTCTTTTCATCGTGGAAATAAAATAATGGCACTTTCAATTCTCCAACTGAAAATTCCATTCCATTGTGTTCACACGTAAATTCAATCCTTTTACGAGGTATAGTCTCGTCACACGCTTGATCCCAAAAATCATTCAGTAACGTAACCACTTAGGAGTCTCAAGTGGTTAATTAACGTGCAAGTCAAAATAGTGAAATATACACCCGATGGTGAAGACGTATTTGTGACTCCACACTTCAGAAGCACTTGCCAGCGATTGATGAACCTGAACAAAGTTTCAGAGCAGTACCAGGAATTCGTGGAAAAAAGTGAAAGAATCGTTTCAGACGTATCAATGCCAAGGAAGCGGTTGGCAATTGAAAGAGGTAAGATTACAAAAAGTTTTCACTGTTTTATTCTCATCTTGAATGAGAGGGTCTCGGGGTTAAATATGTAGATCAAGCACCCTTGTTTTGCATGTTAATCAAGTAACTCAAACTGAATGACTCTTTGGGGATTTGAGGCTGTTGTTATCACTGTAATTGATTGAAAGCTATCAATTATTTGTGTTGCTGTTTACACCCCACTACAAGGATCGAGTTATGTGAAGCTACTAAAACGTTTGGTAGGCTCATTAACGAAACATTGTAGAAAAGGTTTTCATTGTAATTACAGCTTGCCTGGTTTTCACAAGGGAAGATTTATCAGAAGGGAAGATTTATTACAAGAACACAAACCACATTGTAGTAAAATGGTCCTCAAAAAATTAAGATGCCTACTGATGGTGATGACACTACGTATTTTAAAGATACTCAAAAGCAGCTGAAAGTTTCTTTTGTTATTCGCGCAGATTTTGAATCGATTTTTTAGAGGAAGAGTAGAATCTGCCAAAAACATATTGTTGTAGGCAGAGCATACAGTAGATATAAACGATATGTTCACCAATGGGAGAAGGGGAGTGGCTGATGTCATAATCCCTGGAGGTGACGTCATGGGTTAAAAATAGGTAGAGATGACATCATAATCTATTTTTAAGTCAATGGGGAGTCGGGATCGGGGATTAGCTGACGTCATGATCCCATCGTAAGACTCGGATGTTGTGATTATATTTAATAAAGTTGTTACTGCTTTTCCATGCCTTTAAAAACATAAACTAACTTACATGACATGATATTAAAAAAAGGTAACAAAGAGAATTATGTCTTAAAGGTTGTTATTCATTGTACTTTAATTTATTTTTTTATTTGCGTTTTTCGTTCCATGGAGTGAAGAGGATAATGACAAATTTGGTCTCAGGAGAGTATCGACAAAAACGAGTAAAAATTCATTTTTTATAATTGTTTTCATTCAAAATGGACCACATCTTCAACCAACATCTCTGTCCTCATGCTCCAGCAGATAAATCTGTATTTAAGGTTAGTGGTAAAAATGAAGTTATTAAATTAATAAACGACGTTTTATCAAAACATTCAAAAATAGATGCGCATTAGTACGATAAGAATAAACTTGTATACATAAAAACATTTGGTTGATGTGTTGGATCTCTTGGTTTTACAAGAAAACCATGCTTTTAAGTAATTGTAATATATAATACTTTAACAAAGTCAGTCGTTACTGCTTTTCAATGCCTTTAAAAACATAAACTAGGAAAAAAATAAGGTAAAAATGAAATAATAATAAAGCTGTGTAATTTAAAGGCAAAGCTAAACAAATTTTCATACAGTTTCAAGTAATGAGATGATGGCATTTTTAGAAGAGGTTATTGAAAAAGCAGTTTGTTGAGGAGCATTTTATAGATATCATGTGATTCCATTTTCAGAGTTTTGCCTTTGCTATATTTTACATAAGTTAAGAGATATTGTGTGATTCCTATTTATAACTTATTTGTAACCTATTTTAAAAACACGTTAAGTAATTATGATATCCTAAGTTGTTATGGCCAATTTGCAAGCAAGAAATGTGTAACTTGGGTTCCATTTACTACAAGAACACTGAACACTTTAATTAGTTGTACAATCACGGTCGGCGTCCTTTTCACAAACTAAGCTTTTGTTGTCTAAATAGTGTAATCCAATTAATATAATCAGGTTACGACCCTGAAAGGTACAGCGCACTTAGTCCAGTGACCACGTTGTCATTGGTATCAAAACAGGCTCAATTGAAGTTAACTTTCACTACTCAGTTATTTCATTGTTGAGTTTATGGTTACCTTAGGTTTGTTAGTGAAACTACGTTAACGGCACTTATCCATCAAAGAACGCCATCGTTTCTATGAACACAAAGCCTATAGATTAGACACAATGTCAACCAATCACAGCGTGGTACGGATAATTGAAAACGGTTTTACTTTAATTTATCATTTGTCACATGCGAAAAGTTCAGTTAAGTTGAGGCACGGACACAGACCAGAGCAGAAATAAACATCTCTACTAAAGTCAGTCTACGGGTTGTCAAAAGACCAGAAACGCCACTCGCGTCCAAAACCCCTCAACATATTTGGCAGAGAATCTGCAAGGTCACTGTACTTCCTGCAGACAAGACACCAAGTTTACAGGACAAACTACACGTTTCATTATGTTTCTGTTGTCATAAAATTAAGAAAGCCAAGCCAAACCCTAAGTAGCGTGGTCTTTAGGCATTTTCAGTAATCTGGAAACACACCGGTCACGAGGACTTAACAGTTCTTTTCAGAACTTCATGGTAGCAAGCGCAACGCATTGTCTAGTTTTCTTCATTTTCAATTTTGTACAGGTGCGTGCATGTTTCACTTTCCCCATGATACTCACTAACCATGGTCAGAGTAACGTTTTTCCATTTCTGTGGGACGTGGCTACAATTAATTTTACTCAGGCAACACCCTACACACTTTCCACACTGTTGGCATGAAAGAAATTCAAACTTCTCATGGCGCTTAAAGCGACCGCACTTAAGCAAACCAAATATTGCGACAGAAAACAGCCAGTCAGCTACTTTAGAATATCATTGTTACTGATTACTTCTATTCTTATTCAAAATTGTTGTCATAAGAATAAATACACTCTTCTATGCTAAATGTCATAGAAGAACAAAAGCTTGCCAACCCAATTAGTTTTCTTTGAACTATCTTGCTTTAAAAGTTCAAATCACACCACCTCATGTTCAGTTGCAATGTTCTTCGAAAGGTTGGAAGATATAGACACAAGAAATTACGTTTGCATCAGATGCGACCGCGATTTTGGAGAGATTGGTGAGTGAGGTTAATATTACCTATACATTTCCTATACATTTCCATGTCTATTACATGTCTATTGCCCAACATCCGTCAAACGTTTGCTCGACGGATTTTGTGCAAATGATGTGCATGTGCGGAGGTCGTTAAAACGGTTCAGACATCGGCTTAACATTCGAGCCAACCTATTATTGCGAGAGAACGCTTTAAGGTATGTTTAAAAGTCATTGACCCTGAGGTCATTTCTGAATTGGGCCGGCATATATCCCGCCAGTGGGAACCCACAATGCCTTGCGGTCTTGTAATGTACCAATGCTCAATTTTTCAGACTCCCATTGTAAACTCCCATTCTGTAAACTATTATTGTGCCAACAAAAGTTTAGTGTAACTTAAATGCGAGGTCGAATATTAACGGCTTTTGTCAGTGAGAAGTTAAATAGATTTCTATTTTTTGCATGTTTTTTTTTTGCGTTTTTTTGGCGTGGATGGTTGTGTGTATCGAAACCTTCATTTCTCGTATGTTAATAAAATAAACCGTTGTTCAGAAGGTCGAACTGCATGGTTATGTTTTGACAATGTAACTAACATTGACCCGTTGATGTTTCTTACAGACGTCAACGCTGCGTCACATAAAGTGTTTTTCAAAACAAGAGATATACCTTTTAATGGTGTGCCTTTTATAATAATTGGCGAAAAACGGCTGAAATGTAAAAAGCCGAAGGTGAGAAATACTTATTTAAATTATTACTTAGAACTGACACTTTATGTAAAGCTGTTGGCCTGACAACGAATATCCATGTCAGTGTCCCGGATGAAAATATTCCATGGTCTGAAAGTATATACAGGCCGCCCAACCCTAACAAAAAGTTCTAGGAGTGTGATGATTGTCATTCTTTTTTTTCATGACAACTTTACAAATTAGTTCATGATTAACATTTTCTATAACTTTATCTTCAGTGCACAGCCAAAATAATTATTAAAGAAATTTGCTTTTTTCCGCTTTTTAAGGTAAGGATCCACGCTTTTTTTAAATAAAAGTGATGTTTTCTTTAGCATTTATCAATATTAACTTCTTTATAAGGCATGTCTCTCTCCATTTCCCTCTCTTATCACAATCTTATCGGGAGTGAATTCTAGTAGGTCTCATGTTATATTTTCTCTACATCAATGATCAGCAAAATTTTGCAACACGCCACACCAATAAGGTATGCGAATCAGTGATATAAATATCACTATTGCTGGTTTGCCCGTGACGTCACGGCGGCCATGTTGGTGTTCAAGAACAAAACCGTTTCTCTCTTTCCGAACTATTTTCATGCGAAAACAATTGTATTGTATTGACCACCAACATGGCCACCTTGTCACATGGTTGCAAACCAAGAATAGCAGGCTCGTCACTGGGGGAGATTTCCACATATGTCAACTCAGACTTAGTTATTCAACCATTCTAATATTAGCTAACATATCGAAACAGATGTTCATCGGATCTGATAATAATTAGCTATAATTCCAACCATTTGAATGGGTTTCACCTTGTAACTAAAAGCTCTTGGTCTAAGTATCGACAAACCATTATGTTGGTCAGCCAATATTGATTACATTCAGTTATGTGGGTCATTAATAAAATACATGTACCAAAACATAACGTTAATTTTATTCCCTCCTAGTTGTGGGAATCCCCTTCGCAAAACGGCCATTTGGCACAAATGTATGCATATTAATTAGCTAAATTTAGTTGAGTGGCAAGACAACAAGAATAGCAGTCAAGGAATGAAAGCTATTCAATCATATTCCATATTGATCAGTCTTGTAGCACAAAGTGTTATTGGAATTGGTTACTTTGATATGTTGCTTTCTCAATACGGGAAGTGAAGCGCATGTTTGATCATTTTCACGAGAATTCAAAATTGGTTCATTGTAGATTTTAAGGAGGCTGGCTCTATTAGTATTTTTTGTCGTGGGGTGCCTGTTTCGAAATCAATTTCGCAGGGAAGACATGCTTCGATTGCTTACGTACTTTGCCAATTTTATCAAATGTGATAAACAAAAATGTTTCACTGGTTTCGTTTCCAAGCTACAGCGGTTACCACAGCAATACTAATTGCCTTGCTCCGAATTTTGCTGCCTCTTTACCTTAGAGAAGCGGTATATTTTGTAAGATTTCTCGCCAACTCTCTTACACATCAAAGTTGGACAGCATGTTTTGTGCGTGTAACGCTATACTTCGAAGATTATCACGGAGACAATAACAGTCAGTTCAATATCACTACACTAAACCAGGTTTTGATTGCCTTTTTCAACAGATTCAAAGCGACACCCAAGCCAGAAAAAGAACGGCATCTAAAAAAGTAAAAAATGCTTTAAAAAATGAGCCAGGAGTGATGGCTAGTTTTCTTCATTTTCAATTTTGTACAGGTGCGTGCATGTTTCACTTTCCCCATGATACTCGCTAACCATGGTCAGAGTAACGTTTTTCCATTTCTGTGGGACGTAGCTACAATTAATTTTACTCAGGCAACACCCTACACACTTTTCACACTGTTGGCATGAAACAAATTCAAACTTCTCATGGCGCTTAAAGCGACCACACTTAAGCAAACCAAATATTGCGACAGAAAACAGCCAGTCAGCAACTTTAGACCACAAAACTCAAACCTCACTCCAGGAAAATTTATCGCCAGGACTTCAGCAAGTTTCTTGTGAAAATCCAGACAACCAATTTTCCACCGTACATTTGCGGGTCGAAAATCTTTCAATAGTTCCATCCTCGGTTTACTCGGACAATTCAGATAACACTGATGCTAAATCTATAATTTTTGATCTTTTGAGCAAAAATTTTCAACTTTCCGATACACAATCTGTCAATTCAATGACCAGAACTAAAAAAATTACGTCATATTACAACGACCAGGTACCCTAGAACATGCTGAAATGCACGATCAACTTTAGGAATCATTACCTGATCCTAAGCCCATTGATCTTTTTGCCTCACTTTTTGATGCAATCACGAAATTACAAAAACTGCCCAAGCCAATGCCCTCGCCAGTTGTAGCAGTATATGGCCCACCCACTCATCAAGCTGACAGTTTGCCACACCCATCTCAGGATAACCAATCACTCTCTCGAGCTGACATCACCCAATTGATTTGACAAGAACTACATAGGGCATCGAACCAACATTTTAATGGACCGAACCAACATGGTCGGCGCTCTTTTGATGGCTGTCCAATATGCGATTACCGTTCGAAACCTGGCCATATTATGCCGGTTTGCCATCAAAGATGAAACCAACGCAGAGACCCGCGAATTCCGTTTTCCAATAGACCACCCCCACCTTCCTCCGACTCTCCTGCTCCACAAAATTTAAACTACAAGCAATTGCAAAAAGAGTTGAGACATTGTGTACTGTAGTGCATATTTCGAGGCCAACATGGCTTTCAGCAGGTCCCCACCCCCTCCCCCCTTATCAATGTTGTACCAGATCAAAAATGCCATTCAAACTGACAGTAATCAACATTGAAAGGGTGAGGGGGGTCAGTAGCACATGGCATTGATTTGATTTGTTTTACGCGGGCGCTTTTATACGGAATGAACATTTTTTTGGAAAGTGTCTCAACCTTTTTGCAACTGCTTGTCTGAGTCACATTTCGCGATATAGCACTGGATTTGCTTTTCGGAAATGAGTCATAGTTGATGTACGTTATCATTGTAATGACTTGATTTGAAAAAACAGTTTTTTATTCCACTGCGATTAGGCGTTTAAGAATAGAAAGTCAAAAACGTGCCTTTTCGACATTTCTTTACGGCCTTAATTAGCGCAAATTTCAGCAAAAAAGGAGCGTTTCTTCCAAAAGTTGCCGTAGTTTCTCAATATTGTTATGTATTTTTCAAAGAACGTTGCTATCTTGTTGCAATGACGCAAATTGTGTTATTTTCAACCTCTTGTTCTTTCTCGAAGGTTTGTTTGCGCTTGCTATTGACGCAAGAAATGTGCGTAGATTGAAATAAGCATTAGTCTGTGTAAATAATACGTCATGTGATACTGTGATCGCATGTTCGCGCTGAAATAAAACGGTGAGCAACTTTTTGCTGGTCCAATTTGTCCAGTAAATTTCGGATTACACTCTAGTTGTGAAAATATTATCATTTCTTCGTCTTTTTGCTAGCTAGCTTTAATCTGGCCGTGTGTTTTACACGTGTATCCCAGTTGTCAAGTTTCGTATATTTACTCAGATTTCGTGAAATTCTTCCATAGCAGGGTTTTGCGCTAGATTTTTCAACCGTTAACCAGACATTCACCAAATGGAGTTGTTTGAGAACTACAATATAAATGCCGAGTATATGGACGTTCTACGTCCGGTGGAAACGAAGAGCGAGAGAAACGAAGAGCGAGGCACAATTACTGGGACAGATATGATGTCCGTGCGCTGTAAAATCTTCCACTTTAATGTGAGAATCGACCAGCAAAACCAACAGTAGATTCCAAAATGTGCTAAATGTTTCGCAAGATTTATTTTGGAAGGCAACAATTAGTAAAATGCGTACTTGCAGGATTCACTGACTGTAATTTAATACTCGCGTGAATGGTCAACGGTCTACGGTCTACAGAGAGAAATAAGAACTTATGTAATATTTATTTGTTGTTAAGTGTAGACCGTCGAAAACATGTAGACCGTGGGGAAATTCTTATGAAACGAAAATGAGCGCCTTTTCTTAGTAGAAATGTATTACGAGAATATATTGTTTCCATTTCTCTATAAATATATAATAAAAGCCGAAAACAAGGTTTCTTTTCGAAAGAATGTTTCCTTCCCTTATACTGTCACGAAAGCGTGACATGTAAAAGATGTCACGAAAGCGTGACATGTAAAAGCGCGAAATTACTGTAATAATTGGAACCATTATTGCCGCTTATTACAACGCACTGACCATTAAAGTATTTATCAGCACAAAAGATAATCTTTTTTCTTTCTATTGATACATTTTAATCTTATATTACGTGCCGGTTCCTCTTGCTATTAGTGTTTTAATTGAACTACTATTCAGACAAGCAATTGCAAAAAGAGTTGAGACATTGTGTACTGTAGTGCATATTTCGAGGCCAACATGGCTTTCAGCAGGTCCCCACCCCCTCCCCCCTTATCAATGTTGTACCAGATCAAAAATGCCATTCAAACTGACAGTAATCAACATTGAAAGGGGGAGGGGGGTCAGTAGCACATGGCATTGATTTGATTTGTGTTACGCGGTCGCTTTTATACGGAATGAACATTTTTTTGGAAAGTGTCTCAACCTTTTTGCAACTACTTGTAGCTTCAATCTCTTTCGTACAGGAATGACAAGAGATCGAGAATGTTTCTTGCATTACATCTGTTGACACACACCAATAGCTGCCATCACTACAGTACATGCACTCACACATCCCACAACCACCTTGTGTTACGACGCTTTGGTGGTGGACGTTGAAACTGACACCATCCTGACCAAAAATTAATTATTGGACGGAAAACTGCTCGACAGCTCCTCCAGGCATTTGTTTCGCGATGTCGTTTATGTCGCCCTCCACTTACTCCTAGAGGAAGAATATCTCACTCATTACCTACTGCCATACATGTTCATGGAGCCCTGGCAGTCATACAAGTTGCCCAAATTCTTATGCAGAGGTAACTTCGCAATGTTGAAATAATGATTATTTCAGTGAAACTGGATGTGGTTGAATTATCTCTCAAAATATTAAAAAAGAATAAGGAGCAAGGTTATTCTACTACATTTAAACTAAGGTGTTGTCATAATGCGAGAAAGCAGAAAGGCTCTCTTAACGGGATAATAAAAGAATGGGATGCACATTGTAAAAAAATTTAAAGAATTTTCCATCAACATAATACAGCAGAAGCTATAAGAAGTAAACAGACAAGTACAAGATGCAGACAGACAAAGCCTCTTCTTCACCACCATTCACCACCAACAGATGTGATGGACAACATCATTAGACGGATCTTTTTTGTCTCTTAAACAACCGCAAACAGTCACCTTTGATAAATTTGGTGATTTCAAAGTGCTGAAATGGCATTTCATTTTCACGTTAAGTTTTTAAATCAAGTTTTCTTTTCTTTTTCACATGTGCAAAAGAAATTTTGACACCCTAAAACAAGCCCTGGTGCGTCGTTTTGCTACCAAGGAACAAGTGAACTACTATCTGACTATATCAATGATATGCATGAGTTATTTAGTGGATTAAACATGGCGGAAGTGGACAAGGTGACTTTTTACAGAGGGATTAGTTCCGTCACTGAAAATTAAAGTCTTGGAAAAAATGCCTGAAATGCTGTTGGAAGCAGAAGTGGCCTGGACTATTGATGCTATCTCAAAAAGAGCCAGTGAAAGTAAAATCAGTGACCAGTTAGAGCAATTAATTGAAGCGATTAACCAAAATCAGCAGGTACCAGCAATACCAGGTACCAGTAGCAACCCAACAATAACCAGTCAACAACAGTCCTTACAAACACAAATGGACATTCTTACGAAGAAATGGGACAGTCTCATGACTCCCCAATCCAAACGGGATAGAGTTGCAGTGTACAATGAGCTGGAAAAAAATTAACCTCGTGGACTAATGAACATGGTCCAGGCACTCAAGAATGAAATCAGAAGCTAAGACCGGTGTATGGATGCACGAATCAATGGCATTGTACAATGTGGACATGGAACAAGACCTATCCAACAGCGATCCTGAGAGGGACGGCCTGTATGTTTTCATTGTGGAACTTTTGGGCATGTACAAATTAACTGCCCACTGCGAGGTTCACGAGAGAGAGGACCCGTTCCCAGAAACGCCATGCCAGCTCCAGCGAATTTGTTCACGTGCGTTACCGACCTGGCTTTCAGCCCCGACATAGGGCTTTGCCACTGTAACAGAACCTTATTAGGAACTAGAAGAGGACTTCGTGGCTCCCATAGAGTATTTTTGGGATAAAGAACCACTATACGTCGAAGATAATGTTTGTAATTTCTCAGGAGACTGGGACTATTATTATGAATACGAATCGGAAGATGGATGGTATGCCAGCCCTTCAGAAGGGGACTTAATCAACTCAGACGAGCTTCCTTATTCACAACCAGTTATGCACAACCATGTTGCGGCAGATACCGCCAAAGAAACAGAGACCATCGAGCGATCGCCTGAACACAACTCCAATGCAGCGTCAGTACTCACCCCTGACATCCTGTCACTGATATTACTGCCACCTAAGCCGTTCGCGGATGCCGATGAGGTTGGACCTAATACAACGCCATTACTCACCCCTGAAATCTTGGCATTGATAATACCTCCCCCGGAACAGTTAGCAGATGCCAATGAGCCTGGCTGCCCAGATCCTGCTGAACATTTTGCAGACACCGATGAGCCTGGTTACCCAGATCCTGCTGACCAATTCGCAGATATAGATGAGCCTGGCTACCCAGATTCTGCTGACCAGTCCACACATACCAATGAGGTTGGAGAACTGGACCCCATCGAGCAATTCGCAGACGCTGAGGAAAGGGAAAACGTAGAGCCAGCCTAGAAGTATGCAGAACCAATGCATCCGTTCACCCCAATGGGCAAATATAGGAACACAGGGTGTAACAGTCCACCACAGCTAACAGAACCAAGTGAGTTCAAGTGAGTTGCTGCTGATATTCCCATGTGCAAGGCTATTAATGCAGGCACCCCAGCAGTGGGTTCTCAGACTTCCCAGGAGCCAGAGCAAGGCAGAACGCCAGCAGAAATTTAAGGAGAATATGTAAATAGGAAGAGATCTACCGGGCGATTTTATTCAATAACAGGACTCGAAATTAACGGTAACCCGTTAACCAACGGTTAGTAAGTTTCAATGTTTGGTTACTAAAAATGTGTCCAACTAACCCGACATGGTTAGCAAAAATTCTCTTACATATTTAAATCACGTTATCAAAAATAACCTTTTTACAAATAAATGTTTAAACTACAGTTAGCACAGCTGCGGCAGGGAGAGTGATAACTGTTGCTCCCAATGCAGTTAAACACATCGCAACGGCCACACAATGCTACCACGTCAGAAAAATCAGGCCACAGCATTACCAAGCCTACAGGGGCCAACAAAGCCAGTCATACAGACGTACCATAAGCCAAGGGACTACCTTGATCTGGATATCTTGCAGTCTAAACCGTCACCCACTGTTATCTATTATTTATGTGCCATGTGACGTTTCCTTTCAATACCAAAAAGGGGGTTTGGGAACCTGTCCAAAGAGACTGCATTTTTCAATCCCTATTTTTCACGAGAATTGTTTTTTCTATATTCCTTGGTTATCAGTACATAGCTCCGCTATCAACCATTCCCTTCCTGATATTCCGCTACCAACAGACTTCACCTTAGATAATTCCACATTACTTACTTTGGACCACCAATATAACACAATTGATCAAACCATTGCGCAACACTTAGTGAAGCTTAAAACTGACATTAATCACATAAACCTGACATCAATAACCACCACTAACGACATTTTCACATATCTTGTATTCCCATTAACAGTGCTGAATTTATTAGCTATTCATTTTTAGTTACGTTTGGCCGTTTTCGCCAACGATACAATTCTGCACGTACTCAAGCTCCAGTTTTGGTAACACTGCCTTTGTCCACTAATGTTGATACATCCACCATTGACTAACCTTACACCTTGCCCTACAGATATTATTACCCTCACTGGTTCCATCCCTTACTTTTATTAAATTATTTTACACCTTTTGGCCAGCACTCAGCCTTATTTTTATTAAATTTTTGCACCTTTTGAAGTGGAAAAGTTCCCACAAGAAATTACTAAAGCCTTTGTTTTCAATGTGGGGACCTCTTAATTCTGGCCAATTTAATTGGTTTAAGGAAGGTGTAAACAGCCTTTGTTTGAATGAGCTCAGCTAAATTAATTAACGCAATGTTTTGAGCATATTTTTACGACCATTGCCAAAAGGACAGTCGGGTTACGTTGTTAGTTCGTTTACATAAACAAATAAATTTAGCTTAAACAACTTAGGATCACAGTTATCCTGACCAAAATTGTTGGCGTGAACTTTGGAACCATTTGGGTTCCATTACATATGAACAATGGACACTCAGATTAATTGCCAAGTTACCTCAAAATATTTACATGTTATCGTAATCCATGTATTATTTTCATTGTTGTTATGATATGAACAGAGGTCATGTTCATTCTAGGTTATGGCGCAGTTTGTCCAGTTCATGCTGTGATTGGCACAGAAAGATATTTTAAGAAAGTGATCGGAAACAAACTAAATTACGATCATGTGGTTGTGGGCGAATTACTTTGGCATAACCATTATAAAAGCAGAGCGCGGTTTTGTATGTCAAGGGAGCGCCGCAGTTCAAAGTACATCAGTTACTAAGGAATGCAGAATCTAGCCAATCACAATTTAGCTGATGAACGCGTGGTGCCAAATATTAGCGTCGGTTTTGGGCTTAAAGCGTAACTCGTGAGCTGAGAGCCGTAGAGACCAGTGCAGAATAAACTTGTATTTTGCACGATAACATTCTGGTGGAGAAACAGTGCTCGACTACGGTACCTCCTTGTACGCCAAGCCAAGATCTAGAGGACAACTGTAACGACGCATATTTCAGTTAAATTATAATGTAGTTTAATTTTATTTGGACAGAATCAGTAAACGATAATTTAGTATTTTCTCTACTCTTAGTTTACGCGGGAGACACCTACACCTGCTTACACCTGTTCTTTTAGTCGCCTATCTGCTCCGCTAAATCAGTCAACTAACAACGTTATTAGATCAGTGCTAATACGTGCTATAATTCTTATCCCTTCGCTGACTTGTTCACAGCGTGGAGAAGGCCTCTATTCCTAGCTTATTAGCTATTCTCCCCGTTCGCCAATGGAGCTAATGAACGCTTATTAAATTCTTAATAAACCTATGACTTAACCTCTCCCTATGTCCCTTATTGGTTCTGTCCAGTTAATTTAGCACTAAAAGGTGGTCTTGTTGGCTATCTGAAATATGATGTAAAGTGATTAAGTAACCTCCGTAATTAAGTTTACAAAAACAAGAGTGAATATTGTAAAACTAGAGAGAGATACGCCTTGACGAGTGATTAAACTCAAGTGAACAGCAGAATTCAGGGCTGACAAGTTTATTGCCTACGATTCCGTTGTCTGGAGGTGCCTCTACGCAGCGAGTGGCTCTAGCTTCCCCCGTTCCAGTTCAGTGGTGGAGAACCCGGGCATAAGAACTTTCTAACGAACCCAAGCCATGCAATTGTCGAACGGTAAGAAGTTCTAGCTGCCTTTCCCAATCGTATCGGAGCATGTTGTTAAGAGCACAAATATTTTATTAGTTTATGTTTTACGTGTTAATCACCTGCTCTCTTTAACCCCCGTTGTTTCTGGTAGTTTGAATGTTAATTTAACTTTCTTTAAGCAGCATTATCAGTACTTTCGCCAAATTTTTTTTTTCTGTCTTTTTTTATCTACCTATCATTTCCACTACTTGCCTTCTTTCACGGTCTCTCATGCCAGTAGGAACTTGACCTCTTCACATACACAATCTCATAAATCACTGGTTAATTTAAGACATAATTTTATTTCACTCTGCCGGTCACGCGCTCCCAGTCCAAACATTTACAGACTCCTGGCTCCACGCAGTTTTGCCAGTGTCCTTTGTCCACACAAACACCAGAAAGTATTATGGCTGTCGAAGAATTAGCTAAAAATCTTCAAGACCTCCTAGGCGGTTTTAAAACCGTTTTTGCTCAATCGCAGGATGCTAATGCGCAACAGGTTGCCGCGCTAACATCGGCGCTTAAAGCTGATAAATCATTAAGTAGATCTGGTTTTAACTTAAAACCACCCGTTTTTCGTGGCGAGCCTAGCGATGATTTCGACCAGTTTCTGAAATCATTTAATTTGTACGCCGATTTTCACAAGTGGACACCCGATGTCCGCTTACAGGCAATGCCTTTAAACTTTGAAGGTCGTGCTAAAACGTTCTTCCACTCCCTGGACGAGGGAGCTTTTTCAAACTACACCGATCTGGTAACACTTATGAAAGAGCGTTTCAATTCCAGCGCCTCAGCCTGGCTTCTCCGCGAGGAATTGGAGCAGCGCAAGCAGGGCCCAACCGAGTCTGTAAGCGCTTATAGTGACGATATCCGTCGTCTCTGTCAACGTTTAAGCTTACCTAAACTAGAATGGCGACATGCGTTCGTTCGGGGACTTCGTCCAGCCTTGCGAAGCCATGTTGTGCCTCAACAACCAGCCACGTACGAACAGGCTGAAACTATGGCTGCCCTTAAGGAAGCCATAACGCACAATGAACCATCTGTTGCCTCAGTGACAAGGGAAATTAAAAACACTTTGGAAAAGTTCCAAACAACCACAGGGGGTGTCCAGAACAGTTCAACCATTGCCGCTTATGAAAGCCAAGGTGATAACCACCCGTCTCCTATGACTGGTGCCGAAATTCGACGCCTTATTCAAACTGAAATAAGAAATGCTTTCAGGGGTGCTCAAACTAATAATTCACCACCTCCCCGTTTTTCTAATGGAAATAGCTATTCTCGGGCGAATAATTTTTCATCTCGTAATAGGCGAACACCCCAGGGCGTTCCCATATGTACTAACTGTGGTCGGCGAAACCACACAGCCTATAATTGTTACTCTCGGGACCCCCGTATACCCTGGGCCCCAAGAACCCAGTCCCCCCGCCACTCCCCACCAGGCCCGCATCAGGGAAACTAGGGAGGGCCTCTGCGTCACAAAGGGAACCCGTAGGGGCCGCTAATTATTACTTAAATTGTATTTCATATTCCCAGAACCAAAGTCTCGACTATGCTAATCAATCCCAAGGAATAAGACAAAATGTGAATTCATTAGATTTCCCACACGACAGTGACTCCATTATCGGGTATGAAAATGTCGATGAATATGTCGTAACTCATTCTGACCCACCACCTTATCACAATACAAACCCAAACCACCCACAGCAGGTGCCCTCCTGCCCACCCGCCACTGATTTCCCGCCATTATCACCACCTCATGAGGCCAGTTCCAGTTGTTCATACGAAATGGTAAACTTAAATCAATTAGGTTCACAACCAGTTGTTTCAAATAGTAATGAACTAATTTCAGGCGCAAATGCCAAAATAAGTAAAAGTTTTGGGTCCATTGACAGTACTGTTTCAAGTGAACATTTTACTGCGATTCAATTGTTAAATATCGTTGCTTCCCAAATACAAGAGAATGCTGATGTAGCAAATTTATTACAAGAGGCTGTTTTGAAATTGACACAGCCACACGAAGATTTAAATACCAGCGCATCTGCCGATGAAATTGTGGACCAGACTACAGAATGTATAAACAGAGAACCACAATATAGTTTAATTTATGACGAAAATAAAGATATCCGAGAAGCAGCCTATATATATGACGACATTGAACCGAAAGATATTATTCTTAGTGAAATAAATAGCACGGACACTGCCCGAAACGCCTCATTAACTCATACACTAACACCTCCCTTGGCACATTTGACTGACATCAACTCTCACGATCCTCCACTTGCCCATGATTCCACTGTACAATTAAATACATCAGTTAATCTTACTCGTCAGGGAAGTATCGGCGGGGAGTCCCTGCCGTTCTTAGTGGATACAGGGGCGGCTGTTACTGCAATTAGTTTAGCCCTCTGGCGACGCTTGCCCCCGCCAGTTAAACATCCTCCCTCTCCAACCCCAACCCTCTCCATTAGAACTGTCAAGGGAGACCCTATGATAGTTACGGGCTCGATTCCAGTCTCTTTCCAAATTGGGAATAACAATTTTACCCACAATGCTCTAGTCATCGAAAATCTCCTGCATGATGTAATTTTGGGTACAGACTTTTTAAAGCGTTATCAAACTACCATCGACCTAAGGCATCATACAATCTCTCTCCAAAATGAATTCCCGTACTCACATCATCCCCTCCCCGAGGACGAACCCCTTCCTTCGAATTCTCGCCTGTGTTCCGTCCATGCCCTTAAGACATATGTTCTACCTCCCAATACTGAAACACTCATTTGCGGTAAACTAAGTACCATTGTTCCGCAGGGAACTGTGGGAATCATAGACCCTAGGGCAGAACTCTCAACACGTTATCACGTTTGTGGAGCTGCAGAATTGGTTTCTACGTCACCATCGTCCACCGTCCCCATAAGACTCTTAAACCCAACCAACCAAACAGTGCGCATCTACCGACGTACCACCTTGGGCACCTTTACCCCTACCGGAGAAGATTTATTGGCCATTGACCTTTCTGACGATGAACCCGACAAACCCACAACTAACTCTGATGTTCCACTGCTAGGTGACCCTCTGATCACCTTTGATCTCTCTCAAACTCCTTTGTCCCCTCTAGAAAGGGAAAAACTCCTTAATCTTTTAGCTAGATATCAAGATGTATTTGCCCCCACTCCATCTCACCTGGGTCGCACAGGGGAGGTCCAACATACCATAGATACAGGTGATGCCCCTCCCATTCGTCTACGCCCATATCGTACTTCCCCCAGCCAGCGTGAAGAGATTGAAAAGCAAATTACCGATATGCTCTCTCAAAATATTATTCAGGAATCTGTTAGTCCCTGGTCTGCCCCTGTGGTCCTCGTACAAAAAAAGGATGGCACAACACGTTTTTGTGTTGACTACCGCAAATTAAACGAGATCACCAAGAAAGATTCATACCCCTTGCCAAGAATTGATGATACCCTAGATGCCTTACATGGAGCCCAACTATTCTCTACACTTGATTTACGATCGGGGTACTGGCAAATAGAACTCCACCCCTCTGCTAGGGAGAAGACCAGTTTTATTACGCATAAAGGGTTATATGAATTTACTGTGCTGCCATTTGGCCTTTGTAATTCTCCATCCACCTTCCAGCGTTTAATGGAACACGTTCTCAGGGGACTTAATTGGAAAACCTGTTTGATATATATTGATGATATTATTATTTATTCCCGGAATTTTGATGAGCACCTTCGACATTTAGAGGACGTGTTTCTTAGACTACGGAAGGCTAATGTTAAATTGAAACCATCTAAATGCTTCTTCGCCAGAGACAAAGTAGAATACCTTGGGCATGTTGTGTCTAAGGATGGTATTCGTCCCAACCCTGCCAAAATTAGTGCTGTAACTGAGTTCCCTGTTCCAAAAAACCAAAAGGGTGTACGTAGTTTTCTGGGGTTAGCCAATTATTACCGACGTTTTGTTAAGGGGTTTTCGACAATTGCTGCCCCCCTGAATCATCTCCTCCGAAAACATGTTCGTTTCAAATGGGATGAGCACTGCCAAAACGCTTTTGATACCCTCAAACAGGCCCTAGTAACTGCCCCAGTTCTCGCTTTTCCCGATTTCACGCAACCATTTGATTTATATGTTGACGCCAGTCTCGACGGTATTGGCATGACCTTAGGTCAAATACAGAAGGGTCAAGAGGTTGCCATAGCCTATGCAGGGCGTGATCTGACCCCTGCAGAGCGTAACTATAGCGCCACTGAACGCGAGGCGTTAGCGGTTGTACAAGGGATTAAAACATTCCAATCATATCTCTATGGACATCATTTCAATGTTTTCACTGATCATAATGCTCTCAAATGGCTGATGTCAGTCAAAGATCCAACTGGTCGTTTGGCTCGATGGTCTTTGCTATTACAGCAATTTGATTTCACCATTCACCATCGTGCTGGGAAAACGAATGGTAATGCTGATGCACTTTCCCGTAGACCCTATTCGGATCTACAGGTAAATACCATCACGGGTGAAGGCGTTCAGACAGACGTCATACGTTTTCACCAGCGGCATGACGCGAAGTTAGCCGACATGATTGAGTACCTTGAGAATGGTGTACTTCCAAAGTCCAGTTCACATGCTAAAGCAGTCTTGCTTTCTCATGATTATTTTTATTTAAATGACGATGGCATACTTTATCACATTGCTACCTCTCGCGGTCCTCGAACAGACAGTTTTTCTCAATTAGTAATACCAGATGCACTCCGTTACGAAATCCTAACACAAGGTCACGATAATGTCACAGCAGGGCACCTTGGCGTCCACAAAACCTATGACAAATTACGAAAACGCTACTTTTGGCATGGTATGTATAGAGACGTAGAACACTGGTGCAAATCTTGTGTGGACTGTGCAATGAGGAAACACCCTAAGTCTAAACCAAAGGCTCCATTACTGCCTATACCAGTCGAAGGGGCATTCGATCGCATTGCCGTCGATTGTCTAGGCCCTTTTCCTCCATCACACTCGGGGAATCGATACATTGTTGTGTTCTCTGATTACTTAACTCGTTGGCCTGAGGCCTTTGCTGTAAAAACTACTGAAGCCCACGTCATTGCAGGTCTTCTTATTGACGAAATCGTTGCTCGGCACGGAGCGCCACGGACATTGCTATCGGATCGGGGCACAAATTTTCTTTCGGCCATCGTCATGGAAACCTGTCGTCTCCTTGACATTCAAAAACTAAACACAACAGCGTATCATCCTCAAACGGATGGGCTTGTTGAGAGATTCAACAAGACTCTTGCCCAGTCTCTCTCTATGTATGTTAGTAAGGACCAAAAAGACTGGGACCGGCATATTCCGGCCGTTTTATTCGCATACCGTGTTTCCCCGTCTGACGTCACGGGCGAATCACCATTCTACCTTCTGTATGGCAGAGAGCCTCGCCTTCCAATGGATGTAAGCCTGCTTGCACCCACAGACGTTTCTCCCTTGGTAGCTGAACACCGCAAACGCATTGTTCAGAGCCTTGAAGAGTGCCAAAGAATCGCAGCAGAGCGCACTCAAAGAGCACAGCAGAAGATGAAGGCATATTATGATCGGAATGCCGTAGCACCAACTTATGAAATTGGTGACCGTGTTTGGGTATTTACCCCAAAGACGAAAAAAGGTCTCTCTCGTAAATTACAACATCACTGGCATGGCCCTTACAGGGTTATTCAGAAACTTTCTCCTGTTCACTTTCGCCTCCGCATATGTAACACAAACCGCGAGGTCACCACGACAGTGCATGCTAATAGAATGAAACCGGTAACTGACCCAGATGAGAGACCCATCATCCCACCCCAAGAAGATGACTTAGCTGACCCATACTTATCATCTACTGATTTCCCCTCTGATAGTTTTGTCCCCGAATATCCCCCTACTGAGCAGACCCCCACAAGGGACTCCAACAATGCAACAACCCTTAGCAATCCCAGAGATGATATTCTTCAAGAACCCGATGTATTCTCTGCAGAACGCATCATTCGCAAGCGATTACGCAAAGGGAAACCTGAATATCTAGTCAAATGGGTGGGATACCCTGAATCCGCCAATACCTGGGAGCCTGAGGAACATTTATTCGACCCTAGACTCCTTCAAGATTTTAATACTCGCACTTGTTCTCGCCCACAGGAATTGCCACCTGGGGACCACGATCAGTGACCCGGCTCTTCATGCTCGCCGTCACATTGTTTGTTGCTTTCCAACCAGTAATCTCCTTTGACCCTAATAATTTTGATCCTACTGGTGAGGTCGTCACGTTTTATCCTTCCTCGTTATTCTTAAGTCGTCACCCACGGGCCCTAGCATTTTTCACAGATACCAAATTAGTTCACGTAGCAGTAAAGTTAAAACCAGTTCCACAAGGCGCTACCCCTGAACTCAAAGTCACATGCTCAGGTGCTGAAAACGTCTTCTTGAAGAAATTGCTTGATTCAGTTTCAACGGTCCAACGTTCCATCCGCCGCTTACTCTCTATGCCTGGTTTTTCAAATCTTATCGAATGTGACTCATATTTGCGTCGGTTTTATCAATATTCGACAGGCCTACCGTCTCACATGACCTGTCCTCGGATTTATAAATCGTCTTTGTCAGAGTGTAAACAATGGGCACTGCAAAATTGTCGTGGGCTCTCTTCAAATGAAAAAGTTTGGCTAAAACCCCCGTCACGCGTGCGTCGCTCCAGTTGGATGTGCCATGCAGGTTTCTTCGGTCTATTCCGCAAAATTTACACATCCACAGGTCACTCTTGCGAGTCTAACACCATAACTAACCTCCACTCCACCCTTCGTCAACTCACAGATACCATGTCTATCTCGCAAAGCATCATTCATTCCATTAATGGTAAGTTCGTTTATCTCATTAAGACCACCGATACCTTAAACACTAAGCTTACTAGTGTTATTGGCACACTCCACGATATTGATTCTACCTTGAACAAATGGGCACAATCTCTTACAAATTTTTCGAAGATTGAACAGTGTCACCATAACTCCATGCTTGAATTCATGTCTCACTTCTCTAATTCTGTTAACCGTGCCTTCTACTCCCTTCTCCGTCTTAACGAAATCCAGGACACCCTTACTCAGTTGACACATTTGACACAAAAAGTACTTGTTGGTTATTCCAACTTGCCTCAATTCTTAGCGACAGATGTCTCTGCTCGCCTAGCTACGGATAAGTCTATGGAACTCACTGATAAAGCTCTTAAAGAAGGTTTCCCCTTATTAGTCAATCCTCTCGTGTATATCGAACACACTGGTCGACAGCTAAACCTGTCTTTGCTATTCACGGTTCCCGAAATCCCAAGCCTCAATTCGTTTTGTTCAGTAGAATTACTATTCCCTATTAAGTACAACATATCTGGTATTTGTTATACTGGCCCCATTACTTACGATAATTTAGCCTTAATAACGTGCTCTAATACTCAAAGTTTAGTTAAGGCAGACTCTTTAAGTAAGTGTTTTCACCAGGACAACACTTTGTTATGCCCCCAAAATATTTTACATGAAATTAAAAACATTGCATGGCTCGGGTTTCCGTGGAATCCCACAACACAGATGTCATTCCCACGCCACCACCGCCAAGCGCGCGACTGTGCTGGTTTGCATCCACTTTTGCACTTGGGAGGCAGATACTATTTGGCGACTACGGCTGACACTTTGCAACTCAATACGGGAAAAATGAGACTATCACCATTAGCAGTGTTTCACCTACCATGCAACACTACATTCAACGGCATGGGTACTGGCTTGGGCACATGCCCAGAGAAAATGGACATCTCCATTCCATTATTCAAAGACGACGCTATACGGTTTGTCCCATGGACGCCATCGGACGACAGTAGTGCCTGGGATTTACACTACCAATCCTTGAATATCACCAAGCCTCTCCAAATTGACAACACCACCCTCCAGCAGTTGGACGACACATACCAACTCCTGGACGGCCGTCTGTCACAGGAGCTGCATAATGTTCGTGAGAACATAGAAAAAATCCACGAAACTTCTACCACCTCTTTTAATGATGTCTGCACGTACGTCGCACTGGCATTGACAGTACTGAATACCCTTACACTGCTGTTTCTACTCCGCAACTTCTGCCGAGGCGTTACGATTTGCCTTCCTTGTAATCGACGTTCACCCACAGTCCACGAGCCAAGTGTACAAGATAACAGTGACCCTTGCCAAGTGTGTGAGCTTCCGTTACGTCCACGTAACGAATGAACTCTTGAACTGTACATAATGTATTGATCTTTTAACGAACTGATGTGCGAACATTATGTCTTCATTAGTTTAGAAATAACTACGGTGTCGCATTCGGTTGATTGATGCCTAGTCACCGTCACAACGAATTTTGTTATGTCTGTGTTCATCGACATTTGTTTTATTTTATCTATTTTTGCTGTAGCTTTTGAATCAAGTAAAAAAAAAAAAAAAAAAAAAAAAAAAAAAAAAAAAATGCGCTCCCAGACGCACAAAAAAAAAAAAAAACATATATTTAATCATAAATTGCAAAAAAAAAAAAAAAAAAAAAAAAAAAAAAAGGAACACAAAAAAATTACTTTTCAAATAATTATTTGCACGCTCTTAACGTGTTTTGCTTTGCCATTATAATATTTTTGTCGATTTAGGCCGCTCGAGGTCGAGCTTTTTCGGGAAGGGGGAGCATATGTAACGACGCATATTTCAGTTAAATTATAATGTAGTTTAATTTTATTTGGACAGAATCAGTAAACGATAATTTAGTATTTTCTCTACTCTTAGTTTACGCGGGAAACACCTACACCTGCTTACACCTGTTCTTTTAGTCGCCTATCTGCTCCGCTAAATCAGTCAACTAACAACGTTATTAGATCAGTGCTAATACGTGCTATAATTCTTATCCCTTCGCTGACTTGTTCACAGCGTGGAGAAGGCCTCTATTCCTAGCTTATTAGCTATTCTCCCCGTTCGCCAATGGAGCTAATGAACGCTTATTAAATTCTTAATAAACCTATGACTTAACCTCTCCCTATGTCCCTTATTGGTTCTGTCCAGTTAATTTAGCACTAAAAGGTGGTCTTGTTGGCTATCTGAAATATGATGTAAAGTGATTAAGTAACCTCCGTAATTAAGTTTACAAAAACAAGAGTGAATATTGTAAAACTAGAGAGAGATACGCCTTGACGAGTGATTAAACTCAAGTGAACAGCAGAATTCAGGGCTGACAAGTTTATTGCCTACGATTCCGTTGTCTGGAGGTGCCTCTACGCAGCGAGTGGCTCTAGCTTCCCCCGTTCCAGTTCACAACATTTCTCAAGTCTTCCCACGTAGCTTCAAACCGTGACTTTGTGAGATGTCTCGGTATTAGGAAAACCAAGCCGAAATTAGGTAGCACATTCCCTTAAGTCAATCGTTACTACGAAAGGCATCAGTTTGTGAGGGGGAACAATTATATTAAGCTAGTTTTCCTAGAACTCTAGACTGATGCGATTTCTATGATGTTATGATATACACCTGGGGATTTGTCCTTTGAGCCCAACAAACACAAAATCCCGCGCTTTTTAAAACCGAATCTTTTGTCTTTTCTGTGAGTCTTAAGGAAACAAAACCAAGTTACTTTCCAGCGAATTTGTGCTTAATGACCACAATTTTGTTTCGTAACAAGAGGAGGCGAGTTTTGACAGTAATTTGGAAAGTTCCATTACACCAGATTTTGTTAGTTCAGGCCAAAGCTCAATAATATTGGATATTCACGAAGATGTCAAAGAACTTTTGGCTAACTTTAAAAGGACTGCCGTTTTCTAGAAGGTAAGCCCCGCTAGAAAAGCTAAGATTCTTCCGTTGGTTTTATTCAGCAACGTTGCGATTTCCTTTAACACAACTCCAGGTTTAACAGGACAATCTTTTGACTTTCTTGCCGAGGTGCTTACAAAACAATTTCATTCTGACTCGGATATATGGCTAATTAGGCAAAGGCTTAACGAACGCAAACAATTACCAACAGAATCAGTTAGTGAATTTGCAACTAGCATAAGGCGATTGAACCAACATATTAACTTGCCACGCGAGGAATGTTTAAATTACTTTCTCCAGGGACTCACTCCCGAAATTAAGAATTATGTCATACTGCAAAGGCCAAACTCTTTTGAAGACACAGAAACACATGCAAAACTTAAGGAGTCGCTGCCGGATCCAAAAGCTGCTGACAGAACAGACGAAATTTTAACTGCGCTGGCAAAATTACAAGCGCCCTCACAGGCGGCACCAAAAAACACCATAGCCACATATGATTCTCATACAATAGTTTTTCGCATAGTGCAACACAAAGGGACGCGAAGCCTTTAGATCAAGATGAAATTGCGCGCATTGTATCGCAACAAGTTCGCCAGGAACTGCGAAGAAACCAGCACCCGCCTTTTGACAGTGGATTTAACCCTGGAAGGCGCACTTTCGATGGTCGAATTATATGCTCTTATTGTAAAAAAACCAGGACACGGATTTGCAGTTTGTATGCAACGGCCAAATGATAGGGATCTGCAAATTTCGCCTTTTCCAACAACGCCAAGGCAACCCCTGTGGCGACAGGAACAACCATTTTCTCAATCTCCTCCCCCGCCATCTTTAAACTAGCAATGATTCCTTTCTTACGGGAGAGAACAGGAATCGTGAATCCAAACCATTATTTAGATTTTGATACCTACTTCCCACAAAGCATTCACACCACACCCTCCTAGTCTTCACACTCACCACAGTTTTCCAACCTCACGTGACAATGCATGTGTTAATAGAAAATTTGTACCGGTACCTTTTGTCTTGTTCTACTTTAAGTAGATGTGAATTGTACACATTAGTTGGCTAGATCCTGAGACAGAATAAACCTGCATTGGCTGAAGTTCTGACTGGTTTTCTGTTGTCCCATGAAGTTCTGCTAGCAGATCCTGTGTACAGAGGTTTGTGACGAGACCTCTCCACTACAAGCGTGGTTCGCTCAGAGCTAAGTTTCCCCACATAAAAGTCGTTATCCCAGAAAAGTATTGTTCAAGTTTCCATTCCCCGCTTGAGTGGGGAAAAACTTATTGTTACATTCTTGACCCAGGAGGGTTTTCGAATAAGGAGAAATACAGTACACCACTGCAACGTTAAAGAGACAATTATTAAGACAGGAAAAGTATGGAGACCAATGAAGAGAAGAGTAAAGATATCAAGCATTTTCATTTTGTCGTCATTTTGATTTGTTCACATCACCTTACTCCAATCACAAAACATTTGCTCTAAATTTAACATTTTTCCATTTCTCACTGTTCCAATTTGTCACAATGCACTCCAATTACAAACCATTACAACTTTTTTTAATTGTTTTTCCATTTCTCAATGCTGGCTTTCAGGTTGCCAATTGATCGTCATTTCCAATTTGTTCACATCAGATCACTCCAATCCCAAACCATTTGCTTTTTAATTTATTTTTCCATTTCTCAGTACTGGCTTGTTGAAACTGAATGATGTCAAAGCCTGATAGTTAATTGCCTCAAAGTTCAATCACAGCCACCAATGACTCACTTATAATTAGTGAAGTGTCAACTTGGGTAATGAACTCCACTTTTGCCAGTATTCATCTCAAAGGTGCAGAGCCAGGCAGCTCTGGCTTTTCCTTGATAACCTCACTGCTGACATCAAAGGTAAGAGTGTAGATTCTTACAAATAAGGGATAACAGTTGATTCCCACACAAGAGCACTCCAAACACTCTATTGACTTATGGTTTCAATTTGCCACAACTCATTCCAATCACAAACCATTATTAGCTCTTATAAATAAATGCTTTTCCATGTCTCAACACTAGCTTTCAGTTTGCCAACTGGCCATCATTTCCAATTTGTTCACATCTCACCACTCCAATCACAAACCATTTGCTCTTTAATTTGCTTTTATTTTGCCAGCCAGTCATTGATTTAAATTTCAATTATTCACAGCAACTTACTCTGATCAACAGCATTCATGCCCACTTTAAAAGTACCTTGTTCGTCATTAACCATTTCTTAACTGTAATGTTATTATAAACTCCAATTACTCAATGTTGGCATTCAATTTTCCCTTAAAAATTCATTATTTCAAACTGCTAACTTTAAACCACTAAAAAGACACAACATAAGATAATTGTAATTTACTCCAAAAAATCTCCCACATTCCAAGCCATCATTATCAACATCCTTGCTCTTAGTAACGCAGTTTCAGTTTTCTACCACAGGTTATCACCATATTGTTTAATCAAGCCTCTCTTGTGTTCACTTGTCACAAAACAAAGGCGGCTTTGGGTACTGGATATAAATGATCAACATAATCATTCTAGACAACGGCATGTGTTGTTATCCCCACAGTCATATTATTCCTTTGCTTATTTTATTCTTTTAAATGTTTCATTATCTTATATGCAGTTTGTTCTTTTAGTTTTTTTCCATTTTCACTTTCTTTGCTCTAAATACTTAATTATAAATAAAAACGAATGATATAGAACAATTAACAGTGTGGATAAAGAATAAAAAAAAAGAATTATAGCTTGATTAAATTAAAAAAATATATAACAGGCAAAGTACATGTAGCAGACAATAATTTACTCTCAGAATACATGAACTGAAAGAATTGACTTTCATTTTTCAGCATCATTCAAGATTTGATGTTTTGATTAATATAATTTTCTTATTATTATTTGACTTACACTGTACATGTAATAGTTTTTGAACAATTTGAAACAATTGTTGTTATCAAAATTACCCTCCTTAAAAATATTCCTTTACACTTCTAACACATACTGTATTTAAATATACCTTTTATAATTCATAACCTCTGAAAGTGATTCATCATTCATTCTAGTTTGACATGATTATTTAAGGTGGCTGATAAGGTTGTGAAGGTGTACATACATGCACATGTAATCTGGTCAGGAGCACGGGACCATTGTGTTGCATTTTTTAAACTTGATTGTAAACTGGTTTGACAAGTAGTCAAATGTCTGTGTTGGTAGCACAGTTAAGTTTGGAAAATCATGAATCATGAATTAATGTTATTTGTTGTTATCAACTCTATGTAACACTTTCCAAGTTTGAATTGGAACTGCATCATTTTAAGAAAAAAAAGCAGATTAACTGCAAGTTTATTGCAATCGAAGTTACCATAGCAGGCAATGTTGCTGTTACTATTTTTGACATAGATTCAATTTTCTTTTTAAAAATAATCTACACTGTAGATGATTTTTTTTTCATTGTGATCATCTGTACTTGTGGTTCATACATATACATGTCTACACATTGTATGTACATATGTACAGTATGTCATGTGTACTGACTTCAAAGAAATCATATGAGAGCATTTCAAACTAAAAATCTAAATATACTTGAACCAACACAGTTTATATTGCTTCACTTCATTAACTTCAATTACAATTGGTTTGGTTTTGTTAACTTGAACAGTAGTTGTCAATATTTCCCCAGATGGTTCAAGTAGGTTTGGAAATTAACGCTAGCCCACTCTGACTCACCTATGTGAGTATAAATCCTCTTGGGCTATTTGCACAGTTTGGCGGGTATGATTTTCCAGCTTATGAGTTATTTGGATAATAAGGTTTTCCATTGAAATCCTCCTGGACAATATTCAAAAGTCCTGAAAACGTTAGACGACCAAAGACGAACAAAAGAAGCCAAAGGAAAGAGTCTGTAAACAAGCGGCCATTTTGGTTAACCTTAGTAACCAGGCAAAACAAAAATTTGCATGGTTACCCAGCTTGTTTTGGTCTGAATGGCAGACAAACAAATGTAGCTGTGATGAAAACTGTGTGGTTTTTTTTTCAATACAAGATGATTTGATGTATAAAAGCAAAGTCTAGCTCACATTTTGTTGAGCCAATTCTGACTTACATTTCTATTTTAAAAAAACTTTTTCCATTTGAACTCCAAAGCTGGGGGTGCAGCTAATACGCTGGTGTTTACGATAAGTGAAATTTATCTGAAAAAAATCAACTCAAACTCACAGTGCATGAAAATCCCATGTTCCATGCATATTCCTATCAAGCTCTTGTACCTCATTGTCCTATGCAGTTTCAACTCCTGTAAGTAAAAATGCAATTTAACAACTCTGTCTGCAAAAGCTATAGTGAAGGGGGCAAGCATTGGGTTATTCCAGAAAACATCCACACACCCCCAATGGATGGCAAGCTTTTTTGATCCCTCCTTCCATAATGATTTCCAAAAAAATTTTGAAAGCCCTAAATTTACAGGTGATGAAAAAAAAATACAGTCAGGAAATCGCATTCAGGAGATTCTGTTTTTATATTTTCCAAGCTTCACAGTTTCTTCGAAGTGTTGTTGCCAATACACAATTTTGCTTCATTCATGCAAATTTTGTGTGAAATGTAATTTAATTGCGCACTGTTTTCAGGGTGTTCATTAGGCATCTGAGACCGGAGAATTCTCCGCCTACTGCGCAGAATTCTCCAGCTAAATTTTGATGGCAATATGTAGTTACCTTCGCTCTTTCATAATATTCTCCTGTTACTTTACACTATTCTCCTGCTACTATAATTCTTAATGAAAACCCTGTGTTTTAACATGATCATGAATCCTAAATATTTTGAAACTTTTTAATGAAACTCAAATTTCCTTGAAGGAAAATGTCTTTCTCATAAATAAAAGAGTTAAACACTTATCAGAATTCAGTGATTTTCTGCTTCCAGAAGGCTTGGTGATTTATTTATTTGCGGCGCAGAGTGCCAGCGAATGTACATTATAAACATCACAAAATAATATTTAAATTCAGCAACCTGCTTTATTGTATCTAGTGTTTGTAAAATTTTCTGACTTTTCCTTAGGGCATCTGACAGGATGCGGTCATGCGGATCCGCATAATTCTCTGATTTCCGCATCCTCAGAACATTTTCCGCATAAAACTGAAAAATTTGCCCAATATTAACGATAAAGCAGCTGCTTATCCTCCTCACAAACATAAAAGCCGAAGAGATTGATTATTTTGAAGCAGTTTTTCTCCTAAAAATCGACAAAAACGCGCCGATTCGTTCGCAAGTGATTTTAAACCTACAGGCGTTCCACGTGCTGAATACTAGTTTTGTGGTTAGCCTGGTTACTAAGGCTAACCAAGATGGCCGCTTGTTTACAGACTTTTTTCTTTGGATTTTTTTGTTCGTTTTCAGTGTTCCTTCATTGCTAAAAGCTTCAAAATGTCTGACAAAGATAGCAAGCACTGTTTTAACACAGGTATTTTGACAATTTGAGGCTAAATGTTACGTTCGTGCGTTACGTGTTCGATGCAAATTGGAAAGGCCCAATTATCACTTTTATAAATTGTTCAAATTTCTGCATAATCCAGCGTGTTTTCCGCATAATCGACGTTTTTTTCAGCATCCTATCAGATGCCCTGTATTCCTGTGCATATAGAATGCATTGTTATCTGTAAACTAAGATGATTTGCATAATGTTTTTGCAAATCTAAAAAAAAATTGGAAAGGAAACAATTTCAGAAAGCACTATTTAATTTAAATTATATTACTCTGATATACTGTGAACAATGCAACAAAGAGTATGTCGGTGAAACCTCGCATGTACTTGACAGTAGAGTCAAGGAACACCTCTTGAGAGATTCATCGGCAATTTATGAACATTGCCATCTTACGGCACATTCAATAATAGCTAGCAAAACAAAAGTTCTCGCCATGAAGAACACCTTCAAGCGACGCATAAGAGAGGCAATCGAGATAAAGTTGAAAAAGCCTTCCTTGAACAGAGACAATGGCTATGAATTAGCCAAAATATATATGACGCTATTTTAACCCCCTAGAGAACCCCACAAACATGATATAACCAGTGTTCTCCTTATCAGGCGGTAACAGGTAATCTTACCGCTTGAAGCAACATTTTTTACCGCCTGCAATCACTTGGAGGTTTTTGAAATTCAACAAAATGTTTATTCTATAATAAAAAATTATTGTTGTGTAAGGAATGAATTATAAAATTGTAAGTTGTTTTACCTTTGAAGGTCGAAGGTGTGCATACATGAATTTGCCTAAAATAGGTCTCTAAATGAAGGAAATGGGGTTTCAGAGAACGTAGCTCTACCCCCTAGGAAAGTGAGCCTCAGGCGCACACTTTTAGTTTAACCGGTTAGGAATGCTCCCTTACCTGCTGAGCTAAAATTTAGGGAGAACACTATATAACCCCCCTGTTAACATTTATATTCGAGACTGACGAAGTTCAGGAGAGCCGAACAAAATATTTCTCGATTTTTACATATTTTATTATACTCTGAGAACGAAATTTTTTAGATTTCAACATGTTTCCAGAGCAGGAAAATAATATTTTTAATTGAATTTAGTTTAGGTTTTGCTTGCTTTAAGAATAAACTTCTCTCTAAGCCAACAAAGGAATTTGTTATCATTTGTTGTTTTGTGTTAATTACTCAAGGGGAATTGGCAGTAGTAGACTCTGTGAGTGAAAACCTCAAAACCATTCGATAAAACATTGACATTACCACTTGCTTTAAATATAAGTGCTACATTTAAAGGATTATTTTGACCTATTGATATAAGCTTATGCATAGTTTATGGTTACGAAGAAGATCCATTACCATATTCGCAACACGTGCTCCTAGCGGGTAAAATTTTCCTGAGAAATTTGCAAGTTAAAGGGTAAAACTTCGACTTCAGTTGTTGCTGCATGCGATCGCTGCGATCGTCGAACTTTTTCGCCGAACAGCGATTGTAGCGAACCTAGCGATCAGAAAACTAGGCTAAGGCCCAGTTCAAACGTCAAACTTTACATGTGACGAACCTAATAATATGAATCAATTAGGAATGGCACTTTTGTATTTGGGTCGACTCTGCCGTTCTATTCAACTGAGCTTGTCGAATAGAACGGCAAAAAATCGACTTCGATTCATACGTCGAACTTCACATGTGCCGAACCTAATGCATAATTTATGTTAACGTATTTTTCAATATAACCGCGCTTCTGATTGGCTATTTAGTGGGTTTTCGCGCCTTTGCAGACAGAACTCACAGAAGCGTAACGACGGTTACCAGCATTTGCGCTGTAGATTTTTAGACTGAAACTGGAAAGCATAAATCGATCTTCTAAAAAGTTGCTTTTCTTTATATCCATAAAGAAATCGTAATGTATTTTAAAATTTATGGCGTTACTTTATTTTGTCCAAATATCACGACACGATCTCCTCAGCTGTCTCCTTGCCATAACAGAACACAAAGCACACTAAAATCAAAACAAGAATTTCCAGGCTTGGTGAATTTTACTTTTTTCGGTTTATTTCCCTATTTTAAGCGGTAAGGATGATATTTCTTTTCGCCACGTATTAGGTTCGGCACATGTAAAGTTCGACCGTCTGAATCAACAGTCGAACTTAATAGTTTGGGTCGACCTAAATAGGTATTAGGTTCGGCACATGTAAAGTTCGACGTTTGAACCGGGCCTAAGTTACTAAACAGCTATAATTCAATTTCAAAGAATAGTCTCGTGGAAGCAAACAAAAGAACGAAGCCGAACGCAAAATACATCTCACGGAAACTTGTTCCTATGTTTATCACAAACATAAGTAAAACTCACCAAATGATAAAGTTCCTAATGGAAGGAATAACCTTGAAGAAATTACCAACGAACGTTAACGTCCGGTAATTGTCCGCCATTTTTGTCTCAGCTGTCTCCGGTTTCCTCGTTTTACTCTGATCGTTTTGAAGTTCACGGGAAGACTGTCAAAAACCAAGTGATAAAGCCAGTCAGAATACTTGGTTATCATTCAGTTTACCGAAAATATTTCTTAAAAGCTAAAAAAAATACATCTACTTACCGAACGCATGCCACCTGCAAAAGACGAAAGCCTTTCAGATGGGAAACTTCAGATTTGTGAGATGCGTCTTTGTGTAAGACAGCACAATGTGTATCAACGATTCCACGATATGAGTAATGTTATCCAATCAGATTACAGCTTAGCAAATAAAAAATCCCGCGGGAAAAGCCAAAAACAAGCAAAAAGCCACGCGTTTAGATTAATACACTGCGTCCTTCTTGCGGACAAAGGATGTTGATGTAAGGGTTAGACAATGAACGCGAGTGTTCTATGGGATATAGTGCCTCGAGCATAGATAGAAGTCCACGAGGGCGTAGCCAGAGTGGCACTTCTATCTAAATGCGAGAGGCGCTATATCCCATAGGACACGAGCGTTTATTGTTTAACCGTCTTAGAAAATGGTCATATCCGCGAAGAAAACATATGTTATGCAGATTGTATTTATGAGCGTATTTTAATTGTGTCATTCACACTTGGAAATCACGTTGTTATTTTGTTTTGGATGTCGCCGTAATGTTGGTAGAATTTTAAGAATAACAATGCTTTTCTTTCTTTGGAGCTTTGTTTATTCTTTGTTGTTTTGATGGCTCATTTGCTCCGGCTATGAGCCAGTGTACAGAGCTCGAGAGCTCGAGGAACTTGAGGCCGTCCTTGCCACTCAAGAGTTACTTGCTTTTGAGAGCGTAGACATATCCGAGTGCTTGGGGGATGATATGAATTCCACAAAAGTGCACGTTTCCAAAAGCCTACGACAGTGAACGAAATTGAGTAAACAGAAAGAGACAGAATTCCAAAGCACGGTGAGACCAGTCTTTCGGTTGTTTCGGTGTGTACCGGAGGACAGATGACGTAAAACAAAAGGAACAAAGAACGACAATAATACAAATGCAAAACAAGACCAAAAATACAATACCTCACAATGAGTACCGGTACACGCAGAAAGACCCAGTCTTTCGTTTAATTTTTCCTGAAAATTGTTAAGTCGAATTTCGTTTTGTTATTTTGGTGATTAATCTCTTGCTTAAGTTATGTAAAGCGAAAACTTCAAATAAATTTGTCATTGTTGTTTTTGTTTAAATTAGCAGCCTGTAATTCATTAGTATGCTCTATATACTCATTAGTATGCTCTATTTTCTCATTAGTATGCTCTATATAGAGCATACTAATTAGGCTTTAAGACAAAAGAAAACAAAAGAATTCATTAGTATGTTCTATATAGAGCTTACTAATGAGTAGTTATTTTACCCCACAATTTCCCTGGGCTTCAAAGCCCCCGCCTCTTGACATAATTTAAGACAGTTTATGGTATATAGAGCACACAAATAGTGGGCACTGATTGGCTGAGTGGGTATGACCATTTTCTAAGAAATAAAAATCGATGACTTCTTCTTGATGAAGTTTTCTTCTTTTATCTCAAACGAAACCTGCAATCAGATCAGGTAGTCCTTTTTTTTCGGAGCGGGAGAGCGCGAACGCGCGGAAGTCGGCGGAAGGGCACGTCTTCCCTCCCCGCTCTCCGCCGACTTTCCCTCCAAAAAAAAGAGAGAGTGCCTGATCGCAGATTATCTCAAACGAAGAACTTTAAACTGAAAGTGCTCTGGGATCATGTAAGCTCTTGCAAGAAAAAATAAACGTTTTTCTACTGTTACCCACAATGGGTCTACCAGGGTAAGGACAAATATGCAAATTTGGTGGCAGTTTTTAGTCGGCATTAGGGAGCTTAAGCAAACATGACGGCGAGGGCGGCGAGAACGGCACAAAACAATAGGTTTAATGAGTGTGAAACAATGCCTAGCCTCTGCACGTGTGTTTTACATTTTGGTACATTTATTTGCCGTTCCCTGCAAAACAGCAACGTCAAATGATCAAATTATAGGTTTTGTGGAGAACGTGAACCCGCGACGGTTAATTTTCCTTTCTCAATTTGAATTGGTAAGCCATTCCTTCAAATTTAGCTTCTGGACAATCCAGACACACGAGACAAACTAAACAAATTGGAACAACCGTGCAAAGTAGTTTAAAAAAGCGCGAATCCTTTTTTTCAAGTGACGTTTTCCATGGCGTTGCCGTCGTCGTTGCTTAAGCTCTCTATTGTTTGCTAGACGGTGTAACGGTATTTGCAAGACAAGTCAAAGAAGACTCGTACAATTGGGTTAATTGCGAGGTATTCTCAACTGAGTCGGTTGCCACGTTTGACCACCTGGTTTCTACAAACGACAAAAACATCGCAAATTCTTCTGATTCTACTTCTGCTCATGTTGCTTGTGGACCTAGTGATCCAGGCTTTAAGGAGACTCTCCTCAGACACTTTATAACAAAATTTGCAAATGTTGTAGTACTCACGAATCGCTAGCTAGCGATAAAGTTTGAAGAAAAATTATGTTCAAGGGTTTTTCTGACTTTAGTGGCGTTTCTGACTATGCGTAGAATGATTTTGAAACTGTAGAGATTGTTCAGAGGTTTATTCGTCTGCTCTGGTCTGCATCCGCACCTCAGCTAACTTTTTCTAGGGTCCCAGATAGAACCACGCTAAAGAAGGGCGCATTCGAATCCCCAGCAACCGGTGTGATTGGTCGAAACAGCGACTATTCAAGTGTCTTTGTGTTTAGAGAAACAACGGCGTTCTTTGAGGGATTACTGCCGCTAGTTTGGGTTTCGCTAATAAAAACCTAAAGTAACTAAAAACTCAACGGTGAAATATTGGAGTAACGAGAGAGTTAACTTCAATCGAACTTATTTTGATACCAATCACTGCGTGGTTACTGGAATAAGTGCGCTGTACTTTTCGGGACGTGATCTGTTTAATTTGATTACACTGTTTAGATAACAAAAGCTTAGTTTGTGAAAAGGACGCCGGCCTCGATTTATATAACTACCTGTAAACAACCCGGCGTATCCAATCGAACAAAATCGAACCAAAAATCAATCGAACCCAATCGAACACCAATCGTTCGATTGGGTTCGGTAATCGAACAAAATCGAACATCTATTTTGCTGTGAGTTCGATTTTCGAACCAATCGAACACAATCGAACCAATCGAACACAATCGAACACAATCAAACTCAATCGGATTCGATTTTGTTCGGAATCCATGTCTTGATAAGTAAATCACGCAGGACTAATCATAATCAACTTTTATTGAATGGAATAAATAGAAAAACGTCCAAATATCGAACTGAATGTCAATGTTTAGTAATACATATTTTGTAGCAGAGAACAAAACGACGGTAAAATAATAAAATGCACTTTCGTTTACATTTCTATGTTAGAAGGAAGGATATGGTTTCTGCCCTGTTTGTCACCGTTACACTCAAAAAGAAGTTGCACTATTTCATTCACTGCAACACAGACAGTGGTGTTCAATATGTGAAGAATCATTATTAGTAGCCAAAACGCTGCCGCCATCAGTCTGTCCAAGTCCTCGAGGGGCGAGGGCGGCTAAAAGCGACGTTGACAGGAGAAGAGCAATTTCCAGCATGACAACAATTACATTGGAGGAAGTGCTTACTATTTAATTAACATGGATGACAAAAATAGCTAGTGATAATAATCGAACGTTCGATTGAGTTCGATGGTTGGTTGTTCGGTAATCGAACGTTCGATTGGGTTCGATTGTTCACTGTTCGGTAATCGAACGTTCGATTTTGTTCGATTGACCAAATTTTATTGTGAGTTCGATTTCGTTCGATTACCGAACCCAATCGAACGATTGGTGTTCGATTGGGTTCGATTACCGAACGTTCGATTGGATACGCCGGGAAACAACCAATTAAAGTATTCAATGTTCTTGTCGTAAATGGAACATAAGGCCCAGTTCAAACGTCGAACTTCACATGTGCCGAACCTAATGCAAATTAGCAAGAACAAAAGATTTTGCTCATTTGCATTAGGTTCGGCACATGTGAAGTTCGACGTTTGAACTGGGCCTAAGTTACACACGAATTAATCGAGACGACCAGATCATTGACTTCGCAAGGCGCTTGGATTTGTACGATCAAAAATTTGTAATTACTTTAGCTGGATTAACAAGACAAAAGATGCTTACATAAGTAAAGAAGTATTTTTCGTTTGTCTCACGATGTAGTGACTTCCAATGTGGATCGCGAAAACCCAACACCAGTGCTGAGCCCACGACCGAGTTCAAATCTACTGCGGTTTTACCTTACGTCAAAGGTCTGTCCGGACAACTTCGCCGCTGCCTACAACAACATAGCCTGCGTAGCAGGCGCATGAAAAGGAATATGGGCGCGCGAGAGGGGGCGCGCGAGGGAGACACGCGAGGAGGAAAGGAGCGCCTGCCCGAGAGGCCCACGAAAATCGTTTGCCGCCCCCTATCCAATTACTTGGCAGTGTTGCGTGGATCTGTCAAAAATTCTGACAGAAAGCAGATCTGTTCTTAAACATGATGATGAAAATCCTGATATTTTCTGTTGTCTGTGCAAAACAAATTTACGAATAGGTTATGGGCCGTGTGTTACAAAGAGGTCTGGATTTATGTCTTACAGGAATCTTTTCAAGCCGTCTGCGAGGGAAAATGGCTGTTGCGGAAAATAAATTGAAGTCTTCATCAGATCGGGATATCTGTTGAGAAAATTAAAGAGTTTCTGACGTTGTGTGCTCTCCGTGTGGAAGAAAGCTGATTAAATTATGTGACATGTTTAGTTCCGTTTCCTCGACACTTTCAGAAGATTCCAGCGAAAACAATGTTCGCGAGACATAAGAAAAATAACAGCCGTCTTAACTCCGGGAATTTATATCAAGCGTCCTGCTCGTTGCTTCGCCGTGTTTGTTTACACACACTATTTCAGCGGTCTGGGTCACATAACTCGTAGTTTAAAAGGAAAAATATCCTTCAGGAGCTGTAAAACAACTGAAACCGTAGGCGAAACAATTCTAAAGCCGCTGGCAACGAAAATAATTCATGAACGTTTCAAATCACGAACGCCTTCGTCATTCAGCTGTCAGGGAGATAATTCCCGCATTTCTGGGACCCCAGAACATGTTTACTCTGATCGCGAACCCACCGTTCTATTTAGAACTGACCGAAAGAGTCGGATAAAAATAATTCTGACCGGAAAGAAAACAATGATTCAGAACAAATCGACAAAACTATTTTTAACCGAGCGACAAGATAGACAACAGATTTCGAGTCGCTCGATCGCTTACGGCTTCGCCGCTCACGGGTACAGCTCCTTGTGAAGAGAAAAAGAAATCGCCTTGTCTCCCCAGGCAAACCATCAAGAAGCTTATTAAAAGGCGATTCAATTCATCCAAGACATGTTATTCAAAACTTTATGCATTGAATGACTAATTCATTGACAATTTGTTTACACACGTATTCGCCAGAATGTCTGGGATTCTGAGAAATATTTCATGTGCTCGCCGTTGCAAACGATCTCGTGTTTCCTTTGAGTGACAGTTTTCTCGCCCAACCCAGACCACTTATTCCCTCGGGAGCCTCTCAACCAATAGGAATTTTTCGCACTCACAGAGTGCGAGCACAAACGATTTTGGGGGGCCTCTCGGGCAGGCGCTCCTTTCCTCCTCGCGTGTCTCCCTCGCGCGCCCCCTCTCGCGCGCCCATATTCCTTTTCATGCGCCTGCTACGCAGGCTAACAACAACAAGGCGTACGCGCTGTTTTCAAGTCGGAGACTACACTTAGATCACACCTAGTACGGCCTAAAGACGCTGTTGACCCGACTAAACAAGATGGCGTGGTTTACAGAATTCCCTGTGAATGCGGTAAAGTTTATATCGGCGAGACTGGAAGACCTATGCAAGACAGAATAAAAGAGCATGACCGAGACATCCGATTCGCCCGTACCCAGACCTCCGCCGTTTCAGAGCACGCCAACAACACCGGACACCAACCGCTTTGGAATGAAGTAAAGTTTATTGATCGTGATCCTCATTGGTACACACGCAGGGTCAAAGAGGCGATCCACATATTAAGACTTAACCCTAACAACATCAACAGGGACAGTGGAATAGAAATTCCAGAAGCATGGATGCCCACGATCAAGAAACACAACAACAGGAGAGCCGTACGACTACGGACCGCCGAGGGAACAATTCGCCGAAACAACGAGGATCAAAATGCGCCAGTCACAGCTGCTGAAAACCAACCAATCACAGCAGAGCATCGTGATTCATAAGGTGACGCGTAACCAGTCGACCCCATCGCCTGAAGAAGACTAGCAGTATGCAGTCGAAACGTCGCGATCCACATCGGAAGTGACTACATCGTGAGACAAACGAAAAATACTTCTTTACTAGTGTGTTCACCACGATGAACAACAACAACCCTTTTTACGAGATGCTTACATGTTACGAGAAAAGTAATTAATTTAGTCAGGCAAAAGTGGCCCACCCGCAGCCAACAAAAGCGGAGGGATTATGACTAGGAACTTTCTCGTGGGAAAATTTCTAGGTTGCATAATTTGTTGTCGAGTGTAACTTTTTGTCGCGGGTCGCGAGTCGCGACTCAAAGTCGCGAGTCGCGACTGAAAGTCGCGGGTGCGGGTAATAGGTGCGGGTGCGGGTAAAAGTCGCGGGTAACAAATTATCAAAAAATTAAAATTAAAATACCCAATGAAGGTTAATATAAAATAGCGAATTTTTATGTCTCGCATAGTAGGTTTATAATTTTTTGTCTGACCTTTTCACGCAGCGGCTATTTTGCATTACAGTGAACCCATTAAACCGTGAACGCCTAAAATTATTTCTGGAATGTTTATTGTTCTGCGACCAATCAGATTCGAGAAGTAACTGCAACAAACCACAAGAGTAATTAGCTGAAAGGTTTGGATCACGAAACGAGTCGGTGGCTTTTGCCGATCCACGATAAATTCTCAGTTTCACCGCCGATTTACAAACACTCTGAAATTGTTTTTTGTTTTCTATTTCAGAGTTTATGCATAAGCAAAGAATAACTATAAACGATATTTTACTGAAAAGAGATATTAAAATAATCGAACAGACACGGCTAGACAGCGCGTCTGGAAGCAGAATAATTGTATTCAGTTTTCGATTTTTTAAAAAACGGCATCCCTGGTGTTGTCAGTTATAATCACTTGTAGGTTTCAGCCTTTTCCCTGTTTGACCAAAACAGTTTACTGAATAAAGTTTGCAAAAGTTTCCCTTACCTTACTCTGGTGCGGAGAACAGTGCATGCAAATTTTGAAAAATTGCACTCGCTTTTGATTTAGGTCTCAGTTCGGTAGTTGTGTTACTTTGGACCGACGGAATCGAAAACATCAAATGACGGCCAAAAACAAGCACGTTTTGAGGCAAAACCAAAGAAGTGATAAATAAAATGTTTATGCAAACACCGAAGGAAACGTATCTTTTTTTAAAATATACTAAACGCGCGAATTGCTTCCACTACTGTACTAGAAGACCTAGAACTGGACATTTGTTCACTTCTGCCGTCTATCCTTCGCTCATACAGAAGCTCTCTGAAATAGTAAAGAATAACAACTTCAGTATTTCCAAAGGGTATAAAAAAAAAATTGAGAATCGTGGAAGAAAAATCCAGATCGTTATTTCATGTCGTTAAATTGTTCGGCTAACGACTTGCGTGACGGAAGAGTTTTGCCGTGAACGAGCTTCGTGACATTTCATGCACTGTTCTCCGCACCAGAGTAAGGTAAGGGATGGACCATTACAAAAGTGATGGGGGGGGGGGGGGGGGGGGGGCAAAAAGCAAAAAAAAAAAATTTCCCCAGTAAATTATTAAGAAAAAAAAAATATTCCCACGCATTATCGCAAAAAAAAAAAAAATCTGCCCAAGGAAAATTAAAAAATAAACTATTAAAAAAAAAAATATTCCAGCCATCGAGTGAAAAAAAAAAAGATTTCCACCTTAGGTGGACAAAAAAAAAAATTCTTGCCTCTCCCAAAGTTCCCACCCCCCCCCCCCCCCATCACTTTTCTAATGGTCCATCCCTAAGGGAAACTCTTGCAAACTTTATTCAGTAAACTGTTTTGGTCAAACAGGGAAAAGGCTGAAACCTACAAGTGATTATAACTGACAACACCAGAGAGGCCGTTTGTTAAAAAATCGAAAACTGAATACAATTATTCTGCTTCCAGACGCGCTGTCTAGCCGTGTCTGTTCGATTATTTTAATATCTCTTTTCAGTAAAATATCGTTTATAGTTATTCTTTGCTTATGCATAAACTCTGAAATAGAAAAAAAAAAAACAATTTCAGAGTGTTTGTAAATCGGCGGTGAAACTGAGAATTTATCGTGGATCGGCAAAAGCCACCGACTCGTTTCGTGATCGAAACCTTTCAGCTAATTACTCTTGCGGTTTGTTGCAGTTACTTCTCGAATCTGATTGGTCGCAGAACAATAAACATTCCAGAAATAATTTTAGGCGTTCACGGTTTAATGGGTTCACTGTAATGCAAAATAGCCGCTGCGTGAAAAGGTCAGACAAAAAATTATAAACCTACTATGTGAGACATAAACATTCGCTATTTTATATTAACCTTTATTGGGTATTTTAATTTTAATTTTTTGATAATTTGTTACCCGCGACTTTTACCCGCACCCGCACCTATTACCCGCACCCGCACCTATTACCCGCACCCGCGACTTTCAGTCGCGACTCGCGACTTTGAGTCGCGACTCGCGACCCGCGACAAAAAGTTACACTCTTTGTTGTCGAGAACGTGTTTCAGCTCACGTTGTACTTTCAGTATACACCCATGGCACGTGCGCGTTGCTTAGTTACGGACTGGTCTTGACATGTCTGTGGAAGTGCTGACCCCGGTTGTTCAAAAGGTGGATAGCGCTATCCACCGGAAAAATCACTGACCAGTGGATAAGTATTAACAAAATCCATTGTGTTATCCACTGGATAGTGATTTATCCGGTGGATAGCGCCATCCATCTTTTGAACAACCGGGGCCTGATGTACAAAGTCACGCTTGTCAGTAGCTTGTTAACAAAGTTATTTTCGTAGACCTTGTAGTTAAAATCTCTCAACTTATGGAAAATATAGAAAAGGCAAAACTCGTAAAATGGAATCACTCTATCTAAACATAGTTTATTATTTTCCAACAAGAATGGCATTCGCCACCCGTGAACTTTACATTGCTCTTAGGAATCATCCCTTGCGCGCGCACTCTACGGATTGTAGGGTGAGCTGTTGGTGAGCTGATTTCCAGAATTAACGGTAGGCTCTTGATCAATGAGAAGACAGATAGTGACTACAATGTATGATAATATTTATAATAATACAGTAAAAACCCACGTATAAAAAACTGTATTTTGCATGTTAAAGTTTTTTTTGTTTTCATTATATAAGAACCTGTTAATAATTTAAACAGGTTTTCGTATCTAAAATCAGAAAAAATTAATTTTAAAAAAATGGTCTTATAGGGTAACCAGACTATGCAGGATCTCATATTTTCAATATAACAATTTAATGTGCTGTATATGCACAAATAGATGCCTCTACTGCTTATAGATTTATATAAAGGATCACGAGCATGGTCTATATTTGCTTAGAATGTAGTCTTACCGTTAAAATCTATTAAGCCTCAGAGGGGGCTTAGCTACTTTCCCTCCACTGCACAGCTGCACACAAGGCTGAGAGGCATGGGGCGTTGGTCAGCCAGACTCACAATACATTCCACTGATTGGCAAAGCACTACAATATTACAATAAATCTAAATGCACCAGAGGGCCCCCCCCCCCCACCCTCCCCCCCCCTCCCCCAAAATAAATAAATAAATAAATGAAAGAAAGAAAATAAAAACGATTTGGAGAAAATGGGGACTATGTTCCCCCGACCTATGCAGTGGTGCTACCTATAGGGTTTTAAGGTGTCTTAACTTAGAAAGTTAAACGACTAAAAAAACGAATGCGCCTAAACCTGTCGATAATAAGTCTAAAGGGTTGAATTTTTTAGACATAGCTTTTCTTATACACAGTAAAGGGACTACACACATGTAGCCTACTTGTTGGACTAGAAACAAGCACCTTTTAGAACCTAAATACACTAAAAACCAATGCAAAAGCTAGCTGCATATGCGCAAGATGTTACACCGTGTAACATGACTACACGCAAAAAGGTACCACAAACCTACAAAACATTCCACATGGAATAATGATTGGACAATTAACAAACGGTCTTGTTGGAACCTAATTTAATGGGGACATCCAAGGAGGAATGTTTAACAAACCGCGCTCTTGGAATGGCATTGTACTGTTTCACAATATAATTTCAGCACCTCTAAATAAAACTATGTGAAAGCTAATACAGTTTGAACCTATTTTGGTTCTTTTAGCTGAATATTTCAGCGGCGGAAAGTTTGAGTGAAAGGAATCTTATCCCACGAATTTCCTAACTTCTTTCTCCCTTCTGAAAATCCTATCTGACCTCATTTGTATCCAAAACGACACTTTTAATCCCTCCGAAGACAAAAGGCGTTAAATTTTTCGATGTAGCGAAAGATTGAGGCGGAATTTCACTAAAGAAAACTCTAGGTTTTAGTCCAATTCGATCAATACGTATTTTTAAGGCGACTATGGCCTGCCGAGCAGTTTTTCCAACGAAACGATTCGTTTGGTATAACTGATTTACGCAAAAATAAAAAAACAACTAAGCAGCGAACACTCACCAAGGCAACTGCAAGGTAAGAACAAAACTGTCACGCCTAAAAGGCTAGGGAGGTTAGAACCAAGCTGCCACGCCCTAAAAGGCAAGGGAGGTTAGAACAAAACTGTCACGCCCTAAAAGGCTAGGGAAGTTAGAGCAAAACTGCCACGCCCTAAAAGGCTAGGGAAGTTAGAACAAAACTGTTACGCCCTAAAAGGCTAGGGAGGTAAGAGCAAAACCGTCATGCCCTAAAAGGCTAGGGAGGATAGAACAAAACTGTCACGCCTAAAAGGCTAGGGACATTGTAGATAGAAAATACTCAACTGGATGCATCTATAAATCCAAATAGCACTCATGCCTCCGTCGTAAGACAACAAAAGTGGCTACATCTAAACTCCTCCCGAAAAATGGACTATAAAACACTGCTGGAAGCCAGCTAGTCTTAAGAAGGCACTGATCATTCGATGAGGTCAGACCCCATAACAAGTAGTAACAATTTTTCGATTACACCGTTGCTTATGTTCGGTCCTATAGACATTTGAATGCGAAATACTTGACGCAAGACACAGTGGACATCACGCGGTTACCGCAGCATGCAAACTTGAGCCTCTCACCACAGGTTTACCATCCTCCGTTTGTGTGGCGTGCCGGGAGTCTGTAATGGCCGTACAGGTTTATAAAACTATCCTTACTAAAGGCGATAGATAAAGGTAAAGATTAAGATAAAAATATAAAGGTGGTTTGACTTTGTGTTTTTGTGTTTATTTTGGTTATTTTTTGAGTGAATCGAACCGGCCGTTATTTTAAAAATACCTAATCTCGTACCCAAATCTCACTCGTGCTTGTACTGTACTGAGAGTTGGAGATCTAGGTACGAGATTAGAAAATTGATACCGCTTTCGCGAGCCACGGAACACCAAAATAGACAAAAAACAAAGTTAAACAACATGGCAGTGATTCTGGGAGTTCTTATTTCATATTCATTAGTCTTAAGAGCCCTAAATTTCACTTTCGCTTCTAGTGAGGCTAATTGTATTATAAACCGGTACGGCCATTACAGATGCACATTACACCACACAAACAGAACTAGCTGCACCCGGGCTAGTATCATTGTTAAAGTAACTGCTACAAAATAACAATCATAGAGTGATTTTACTTCAACTGTGAAACAGAAACTATTAGTTAGTGTGTAACACTATCTATTTAACAAATAGATTCCATTTGGCCGTGTGGCTGTTCAGTTATAGATCACAGATGACATCAAAATGTGGTAAGAACACAAAAGTGGCACACGAGCCGCAGGCGAGTATGTCACTGATGTTCTTACCACATTTTGACGTCTTCTGTACGTGAAGACAGAAGAAGACGTCTTCTTTTGTTCAGTTCATTGTATAACATTGTATAACATTGTATAACATTGCATAACACTATCTATTACACTAGCGCTAGACCTTGATACAGTGATTACAGTTAACCCGTGAAACACAATCTAACAATCAGTGTGTGATAGTCCAAATTAAACAAAAAAACAATGGAATTATTGTCTAATAGTGCGTATTAGTATATACTGAAACAGTGGATAGCATTGTTGGCGCGCTCTGATTGGCTACTGAAACTCGGAAAAGCAAGTGCTGATTCACCTCCCAGCAATTTGCGCGCGAAAATTGTAATCGTTGACAGGAATAAATGAGTTAAAAAGCATCATTTTCGTTATATTATCTCACTGTTTCAGTATATACTAAAACGCTTCGCGGCTCGGTAAATATCCACCACTACCCACAGCTCCACTTCGGTGAATAGTTGTTAACTATTCTACTAACTATTTCACGGGTTAACTGTAGTCTAATCGCTCTAATATTTGAGGATAATAGAAACTGATATACGAAGTACTACGGCGTAAAATTCTACTATCTATTTCACGGGTGAAGTAAAACCACTCTAAATAATGACTGCACAAAATGCAAAGCACTAACAACTGGTTACGGCGAAACCCAACATGAAATCTATGAGAAAAAACAGCATGTAGAAAACAGACGGCATGGTGAATAAATTTTACATAATGGCGAACTTGGGGCATCTATAGAAAAGTTAATGTTTTTGAAGTCTAAAATCGAAACATAACATGCAAAAGTTTCTTTATATATTTGTACCAATAATTTTAGTAAAACACGTTCTAATTTATGTACGTTTCTAACCTGGTTATATGAAGCGTTTCATGCAAGAGAGCATCGATAACGCGTTAGGGATATTATTTTAACACAAATATTTCAGTTCTTGAACATGGCCAGGAACTGTATGTGACAGGATAAAACCGAATAAATCGGGCCTTGACAGCAGTGCTGAGTGAACGCTTCACAATTTTACCACTGTTTGCCGAAAACACCTGAAAGACATAAAAGAAACTCAGAACAAAATATAGCTTCAAGTAAATGAAATTAAGGCAGACAAATTTCTCCCGTAAGCGAGCACCCAAAATGCAAAGCGGCAAGCCAAGTTGGTCGCTTACCCGGGAGGTCAGACAACTGGGGGCCTTAACTTTGACTCATATGAACCTGTCTCTGAATCATATGAACCTGTCTCTGAATCAACCTGTCTCTGAATCATATGAACCTGTCTCTGAATGATATGAACGAACCTGTCTTTGAATTATATGAACCTGTCTCTGAATCATATGAACCTGTCTCTGAATCATATGAACCTGTCTCTGAATCATATGAACCTGTCTCTGGATGATATGAACCTGTCTCTGAATCATATGAACCTGTCTCTGAATCATATGAACCTGTCTCTGAATCATATGAACCTGTCTCTGAATGATATGAACCTGTCTCTGAATGATATGAACCGGTCTCTGAATGATATGAACCTGTCTCTGAATCATATGAACCTGTCTCTGAATCATATGAACCTGTCTCTGAATCATATGAACCTGTCTCTGAGTGATATGAACCTGTTTCTGAATGATATGAACCTGTCTCTGAATCATATGAACCTGTCTCTGAATCATATGAACCTGTCTCTGAATCATATGAACCTGTCTCTGAATCATATGAACCTGTCTCTGAATGATATGAACCTGTCTCTGAATCATATGAACCTGTCTCTAAATCATATGAACCTGTCTCTGAATCATATGAACCTGTCTCTGAATCATATGAACCTGTCTCTGAATGATATGAACCTGTCTCTGAATCATATGAACCTGTCTCTGAATCATATGAACCGGTCTCTGAATCATATGAACCTGTCTCTGAATCATATGAACCTGTCTCTGAATGATATGAACCTGTCTCTGAATCATATGAACCTGTCTCTAAATCATATGAACCTGTCTCTGAATCATATGAACCTGTCTCTGAATGATATGAACCTGTCTCTGAATGATATGAACCTGTCTCTGAATGATATGAACCTGTCTCTGAATCATATGAACCTGTCTCTGAATCATATGAACCTGTCTCTGAATCATATGAACCTGTCTCTGAATCATATGAACCTGTCTCTGAATCATATGAACCTGTCTCTGAATCATATGAACCTGTCTCTGAATCATATGAACCTGTCTCTGGATGATATGAACCTGTCTCTGAATCATATGAACCTGTCTCTGAATGATATGAACCTGTCTCTGAATCATATGAACCTGTCTCTGAGTCATATGAACCTGTCTCTGAATCATATGAACCTGTCTCTGAATCATATGAACCTGTCTCTGAATCATATGAACCTGTCTCTGAATCATATGAACCTGTCTCTGAATCATATGAACCTGTCTCTGAATGATATGAACCTGTCTCTGAATCATATGAACCTGTCTCAGAATGATATGAAGCTGTCTCTGTTTCCAAAAGCAAAAACCTGTCTCTGAATCATATGAACCTGTCTCTGAATCATATGAACCTGTCTATGAATCATATGAACCTGTCTCTGAATCATATGAACCTGTCTATGAATCATATGAACCTGTCTCTGAATCATATGAACCTGTCTCTGAATCATATGAACCTGTCTCTGAATATGAACCTGTCTCTGAATCATATGAACCTGTCTCTGAATCATATGAACCTGTCTCTGAATGATATGAATCTGTCTCTGAATCATATGAACCTGTCTCTGAATCATATGAACCTGTCTTTGAATTATATGAACCTGTCTCTGAATCATATGAACCTGTCTCTGAATGATATGAACCTGTCTCTGAATCATATGAACCTGTCTCTGAATCATATGAACCGGTCTCTGAATCATATGAACCTGTCTCTGAATCATATGAACCTGTCTCTGAATGATATGAACCTGTCTCTGAATCATATGAACCTGTCTCTAAATCATATGAACCTGTCTCTGAATCATATGAACCTGTCTCTGAATGATATGAACCTGTCTCTGAATGATATGAACCTGTCTCTGAATGATATGAACCTGTCTCTGAATCATATGAACCTGTCTCTGAATCATATGAACCTGTCTCTGAATCATATGAACCTGTCTCTGAATCATATGAACCTGTCTCTGAATCATATGAACCTGTCTCTGAATGATATGAACCTGTCTCTGAATCATATGAACCTGTCTCTGAGTCATATGAACCTGTCTCTGAATCATATGAACCTGTCTCTGAATCATATGAACCTGTCTCTGAATCATATGAACCTGTCTCTGAATCATATGAACCTGTCTCTGAATCATATGAACCTGTCTCTGAATGATATGAACCTGTCTCTGAATCATATGAACCTGTCTCAGAATGATATGAAGCTGTCTCTGTTTCCAAAAGCAAAAACCTGTCTCTGAATCATATGAACCTGTCTCTGAATCATATGAACCTGTCTATGAATCATATGAACCTGTCTCTGAATCATATGAACCTGTCTATGAATCATATGAACCTGTCTCTGAATCATATGAACCTGTCTCTGAATCATATGAACCTGTCTCTGAATATGAACCTGTCTCTGAATCATATGAACCTGTCTCTGAATCATATGAACCTGTCTCTGAATGATATGAATCTGTCTCTGAATCATATGAACCTGTCTCTGAATCATATGAACCTGTCTTTGAATTATATGAACCTGTCTCTGAATCATATGAATCTGTCTCTGAATCATATGAACCTGTCTCTGAATGAGGGTTGTCCAATACTCTCGACCTGATACGACCCGAAAAAGACATTTTTCGATCTGTACGGATCGACAACTTGTTACGATCCCAAAAAGAGAATTGTCGATCCGAAAAATGCATCTCATTAGGGACACTTAGAAATTCTTCAAAGTGTTTGCAAGTTGGGCCCTGCTGCAAGGTTGTCGACTCGTACGAGTTGTACGGATCGACAAAATAATTGTCGACCCGAAAAAGAGAATTGTCGATCCGAAAAATGCATCTCATTAGGGACACTTAGAAATTCTTCAAAGTGTTTGCAAGTTGGGCCCTGTTGCAAGGTTGTCGACTCGTACGAGTCGTACGGATCGACAAAATAATTGTCGACCCGAAAAAGAGAATTGTCGATCCGAAAAATGTATCTCATTAGGGACACTTAGAAATTCTTCAAAGTGTTTGCAAGTTGGGCCCGGCTGTTGCAAGGTTGTCGACTCGTACGAGTCGTACGGATCGACAAAATAATTGTCGACCCGAAAAAGAGAATCAGTGTCGATCCGAAAAATGCATCTCATTAGGGACACTTAGAAATTCTTCAACGTGTTTGCAAGTTGGGCCCTGTTGCAAGGCTGTCGACTCGTACGAGTCGTACGGATCGACAAAATAATTGTCGACCCGAAAAAGAGAATTGTCGATCCGAAAAATGCATCTCATTAGGGACACTTAGAAATTCTTCAACGTGTTTGCAAGTTGGGCCCTGTTGCAAGGTTGTCGACTCGTATGAGTCGTACGGATCGACAAAATAATTGTCGACCCGAAAAAGAGAATTGTCGATCCGAAAAATGCATCTCATTAGGGACACTTAGAAATTCTTCAAAGTGTTTGCAAGTTGGGCCCGGCTGTTGCAAGGTTGTCGACTCGTACGAGTCGTACGGATCGACAAAATAATTGTCGACCCGAAAAAGGGAATTGTCGATCCGAAAAATGCATCTCATTTATAGGGACACTTAGCCGTTCTTCTTGCTGAAGAAGGTTGGTTTGGCTAGCCGAAATATAGTACACCTTTTAAATATTTATCTACGTTGTTGTATCAGTCTTAGCTTCTATAGTATATTTCACTTGTTAAAACTATCGGATCACCAGTTTGATTCAAAGTACACAAGCAGGATTGTCGTCCACGGTTACTTGCTTGAACTTCTCTTTTTTAGAGATCGAGCCGATTGCGTGAGCGGAGAGGCCGCGACTATATTAGAGCACGAACCCGCGCTGGGCGCTAAAATTACCCGGAAATTATGGTTCGCGTTTTGTAACAAGAACAACGTGAATTCAGCGATAACAATATATAACTAATTTGCTGTAAACGAATATAAACAGCAATAAACTAAAAGATGTTTCGCATCATGAGATGAAATCGATCTAAAAGTATTTTTCAACCGAGATACGCGTTTCGATGTGTATCTACTACTAGTTGTATAAAATTTATTTTTGATTGAGTACGAGTTCCATTATGGGCGAATGGTTTGAGGTTTCGCCTTCAAACCACGAACGATAGTCTGAGGGCGCGAGTTCAAGACTCGCTCAGCGCCTATTTTTTTTTTTCTTTTTTTCTTTCGGACTAGAGAGTATGAAAGTGACGTGCTGGCTTTTTGTTTTTGCATTTGTGTTCGTTTAAAATTTTAAAAATTTTAAATTAAAAACCTTAATTTTGAGGGTATCCCCTAGTTTGAGTCAAAGAAAGGTGGAAAGATTATTTACCCAAACGATCTTCTCAACGCAGGAAAATCAGAATAATTTTCCTCCTCGACTCACTCTGTCCGCGTCAGCTGTATCTTGGTTGTGATTGGTCAAAGAGAAATGGCAACCGGCGAAAAACGCGGGAAACTGGCTTTCTCGGCTCCAGTCATCTCTCGCCCTGGCGCTCGGGGCGGCCATTTTGGTTTGATCGTATTAAAGTCAATGTGAAAAAGGTAAAGGCGGATCTTTCGGGGATCATGTACATTTTTTATTCATCTGATCATTACATAGAGTGGTATCTGAGGGAAAAACATGAAGGAGAAAAAATCGCCTCTGACGATGAGCCGAGCACGCAGAGCGAACATAACTTAATGAATGTGAATCTGTATGAATGGACCTGAGAGCTTTTGTCCGTATTCCTGAGGGATCGGCTGATCAAGACAATAATGGTAACTCGAAAACATCCAAGTTTAATAGGTTAGTATTTTAAATAACTTAGCTTAGTGTATAATTTGTTAGCACGGGAACAAGATAAATTTTTTTTTGAAAAATGAGCCCGCTTAGTTTTAACTGATACATTACAGTACTGGATCGAAAGTAACCCAAATTTCCCTACAAATATCATTTTTCCATTGTAATAATCAAAACTGTTTTTGTCACTCTCATGCAGGAATATGTCAATGAGATCAACACATGAAAAAACTCTAACACTGCAAAAGTTTTAATAAACTAACCATCCAAACAACCTAATCCCGGCCAGTGTATCTCTTTTTCTCGTGCCCTGGAGCAAAGAGAGAGAGAGAGAGACCCTAGTCTGGTCTGATCATGTATCTCTTGGCTCATGCTGTGCAAATGTGCAAATCCTTTTATATCCAGAAATGGTTCATTCAAACAATTCAAACATAGGGGAATGAACATGCGCAAGGATAACATTGTTGTCGTTCAATAATTTTTTAACATGATAGAAATAGCATCAAACTCGGAAAAAATCCAAGTTCCAGTTGGGATTTGAATCCACGACCCTCCGTGATCTAGCCGGATGCTCTACCACTGAGCTACTGGGACTCTGTGGTGAGCAAGCGTGAAATGTGGGCTTTTGACTGGAACCGCATTGCGCGGTCACACAGCCAAATGATGACTGGCACATATGACTCATAACTGCGTCATGCAGTCACATCAAGGCATATCAAAGATGCAACCAAGCAACCAACCTCCAAAGTGAGTAATTAAGAATTCAAACATGATAGAAATAGCATCAAACTCGGAGAAAAAAATCCGAGTTCCAGATGGGATTTGAACCCACGACCCTCCGTGATATGGCTGGATGCTCTACCACTAAGCTACTGGGACTCTGTGGTGAGCAAGGGTGAAATGTGGGCTTTTGATGGAATAATTTTCTAAGTGTATAATGAAACAATGAAATGTAAACAGTCAAATAGGCTTTCTTGTATAGACATTCAAACAACTGGATTAGGTTGAACAAAACAACATGTCTCACCCATAGGGAGGAATAGCCATCAATTTATCTTCTCTACCTCGTTTCCTGCTATAGCCTCTTGAATACAGCTTGAAGATCGCCTGCTAAATAGTATGTAGCAATAATTCATCCCATTTCGGAACAATAACATAAATCAAAAGTATTTTCTGCCGAGCGTGAATGTAGTGGCGTCAAGTTATGAAATTAAAATTGGGCTGAATTCTGTGGCAAGTTCAAAATTGATGTAGCTTTACTGAAGCAAATCTTCAAGCGCTGTAACAATTCATCGACCATTAATTTACAGATCCTAAAGCAACTTGCACTCTCAAAACCAGTCAATGTGGATAATTGTTTTCAAAGTCTGCGGATGAACCCTGCTTCACATTTGTTGCAAGCTGACAAACACTTTTTGATTTGTTTTTGTTGCCTGATGTCCAAGTTTCTATAATATTCAGGGTTCTCCCTAAATTTCAGCTCAGCAGGAACATACATACACTCCATATACCTTTTGTGTAACGCGCTTTTAGAACGAGTAATATACATGTACTCCATTTACTTTTCGTGTAACACGCTTTTAGAACGAGGAATATACATATACTCCATTTACCTTTTGTGTAACACGCTTTTAGAACGAGGAATATACATATACCCCATTTACCTTTCGTGTAACACGTTTTTAGAACGAGGAATATTCATATTCTCCATTTACCTTTCGTGTAACACGCTTTTAGAACGAGGAATATTCATATTCTCCATTTACCTTTCGTGTAACACGCTTTTAGAACGAGGAATATACATATGCTTCATTTTATACCTTTCGTGTAACACGCTTTTAGAACGAGGAATATACATATACTCCATTTACCTTTTGCGCAACACGCTTTTAGAGCGAGTATACATATACTCAATTTACATTTTGCGTAACTCGCGATTAGAACGAGGAATATACATATACGGCATTAACCTTACTCGCATCTCTTCTTAATGAGTTGCATTTTTCGGATCGACAAGTCTGTCTTTCGGGTCGACAGTAGTTTTGTCGATCCGTACGGCTCGTACGAGTCGACAACCTTCAAGAGGGCCTGTTAACCTCGTTCCCATGGTCTCTCATCTGGCATGCGTCTCTAATGAGATGCAATTTTCGGGTCGACAACCACAATTTACGGTTCGTCTCATTTTGTCGATCCGTACGGATCGAACTTTGACTTTTTCGGGTCGTATCAGGTCGACAGTATTGGACATGGATGCTCTGAATGATATGAACCTGTCTCTGAATGATATGAACCTGTCTCTGAATGATATGAACTTGTCTCTGAATCATATGAACCTATTTCTGAATCATATGAACCTGTCTCTGAATCATATGAACTTGTCTCTGAATCATATGAACCTGTCTCTGAATCATATGAACCTGTCTCTGAATCATATGAATTTGTCTCTGAATCATATGAATCTGTCCGTTTGAATTATATGAGGGTGAGTGGTCGCTTACCAGAGGTTGAAAACAATAGAAAAATTCAAAGCACCAGCGTTGAAAGTGGTCACGGTTGTTCACGAGAGGTTTGGACTTAAGTGATTTGACTGGAAGAAACTTATTGGTATTTTGAAACGAGTGGTCGCTTAGGAGAGGTGATCGCTTACGAGAGGTGATCGGACATTCGAGGACATGGAGGTTCGACTCTAGTTCCGTTGCAAAAACTACTTCAGTATTCTTGTTTCGGATATTGAAGTTGCCCATTCAGTTCCTTTTTTTACCTTTTCAGCATTGTTCTCTTTGTAGGTGTCCCAACTTAATTGCTCCATCTAAAGACACATGTAACTTGTAGCTGGTGGTCCGCTGACCTTCCTTTCCTGCTTGTGTCGCCATTGCACATACAGAGCGCACTGCACCCATATCAACTTGAAGGGATTCTGTTAGTCTGGAGGTCTTTGGACACCAAGCTCCTCTTTTCCTGTATTCATTGACCCGCCCGTAATATGCATAGTATGGATTGGAAGAAGACGGACCATGGATCGTGCTTGCAGTTATCTTATCATCTGGTATCTTCCCGAAGCGTGGATGCCTACAATCAAGAAGCATAGCAGCCGACCGATATCAAATCGGACCGGAGAGAGAACAACATCTTTTCGGAATAATAATCAGGATAGAAATGCACCAATAGCAACAAGCCAACGTGCTACATAAGCGACACGTAACCAATCGACCTCATTGCCTGATGAAGACTAGCAGTAATAGCAGTCGAAACGTCGCGATCAACATCTTAAAGTGACTCCATCGTGAGACAAACGAAAAAAGCGTTTACCTATCTTACACACCACGATGAACAACAACCACATTTTTAGTAACATTTGGTATCTTGTTTCTGTCCTCTACGCCTACAGGGGAACATACTGAAACTAACAAAAAAAAAAGGGAATGACAACATACTATAAAGCCATTTGGAGATTGTCTTAATGATAAATTCTAAAAACTGCTAACCAGGACTCTAACGCTACTGCAGTTTTATAACTTTAGCTTGTACAAGTTATTTTAGACTGAGAAAATTCAACCTTTTAAAAGGGATAGTTTGAATGTGTGTGTTTGTTAATAAAGATATGGGAAGTAAGTTTAGAAGAGAACATTGCTAACCAATCAGGACAGTATCGAAAGAGCCTGATATAATTTGTCGATTGATCCCTTGTCAATAACACTGTGCGGCTATTTCAGTCTTGCCACGGCATTCGATACCCGATAAATTCAATTGAACAACCCTCGGTCGTTTGGCGGTTTATCCTAGATTTATTAAGCTTTATATTGATATTGATAGTTTGTCATATTATTCTTAAAACAGTGGCACGTGTACGAATTTTTAACCCAAGGACATATCCACGAAGGTCGAGAGCATCCTTAAAGGAGCTCATTCATACCACCTTTTAAAAATGTTTCCACGGTTATAACACATTGCAGGCCGATATGCTCTAAAATCGCCATAGTATTCCCGTATGTCTTTGGCGGAGGTGATGGTAAAAGTAAACTATATCTTTTTCCCAATCGTTCCTTTCACGGTGAACTTCATTGCAGAAAGGTGTTATGAGCAGTGTGCTCAGTGTCAATAGCCGATTTCCGAATTGTTCTTAGCCTCCTTTTCAAACCGAGCCAAGTGCAAAACCATTAATGTGAAAATGAGTTTTCTTTCACATGCAAATAAAACTCATAACCATATGAATGGTGTTGCACTTGGCCACGGTTGGAAAAGGAGGCTAAGAGCAACTCGGAAATGGGCTATTGCTTATCCATCCATGTGGCTTGGTAGCTCAGTTGGATAGAGCATTGCATCGGTATCGCCATGTCATGGGAAGGGAAGGGCGATGCCCCACCATTTGGACGCTATGTTAGCGAAGCTTTGATTTATTTTGGCGCCAATATTTTTATCATCAATGAGGTCAGCCTCGAGAGATTTGAGATGGCGCTTCGACCTCATTAGAGTTCGATCCCTCAAGGAGATCCGTGTGTTTTGGCGCTCAGCAATCGTTTTTAATAAGGAGGCCATTGTGCCCATATTTACGTTTATTTCTGAAAGTGTTTGCGCTAGGTTTTCGCCAGGTTGGCTTGTAGACCGACCTGCTTCAGCAGGGTGAGTGATCTCAGGTTGAGAATTATTGCCAGGTTGGCTGTCTGACGCACCAGTTTGGTGGCTAGCCTCAAGTTTATCGTTTTTAGCTGACATGATGAGCAATTAAGAGGTTACGGCACAATTTTTGGATGTAGATTGCTAAAGGGAAAAACGAAAAGTAGCAACCAATAGTTAGTGATCTCTATTCAGATTGTAAATACTCACGACATTAAGTATCCGTCGTTTCGGCTCCGCAAACGAGCGTACAATGGCTCAATAAGCTAGCGCGCGTGCGTCTCATGGTACTCCGTAATGACGTAGTACTGATGACAGATAGAACAGTAATGTGCTAACAAAAATGCAACAGGAATGTCCCAACAAATTCACTAAAAAGTCTATTAATAGTATCTAACACATTTTTTGGCTAACAAAAATGCATAAAGAATGCATGTTAGCCCACATAAACGTAAGTTAAACATTAACTTACAGGAGATAAAAACATAACAAAACAAGGTCCCACCGAGATTTGAACTCGGATCGCTGGATTCAGAGTCCAGAGTGCTAACCATTACACCATGGGACCTCCACATACCGATAAACAGAAAAATGTCATACGGGACAGTACGATTTGAGCCGTCTACAGTCATGCATTATTTATACTGTGTGATCAGCTCCAACAACGTCCCAAGACTCGTCTTTTGTGGGAATTTGGATATAAGTCGATCATTGAAAAGAAAAGAAAGAAATAAAAACATGGGCATAAAACAAAGTGCTGGTAGTTTTCGCATAAATAAAGAAACTCCGTTATGTTAAATTTGCAGCAGTAGTAGTTCGTCTGCAGTTCGCCATTTTCAGGGCACAGAGATGATAAGCAATTAGCAGGCGACCAAGAGACAACAGCAAAGATTGACATAACATAAAATCTTAAATATCAGAACAGAAACTGATGAACAAAGCAGTGAAAAAATATCTGCAATCTGATATGAAAGTTTCTTTGTTTATTTTTGGCACTTGGAAATGCTTCTGGGGTTTTACAACGTAACCAACAGTAAATGGTCTTATTCAGTGGTGACTTTAATTTGTTGGTGAAATCCGTTGAAATTTTCTGTGAATTTGTGGTCATCCTTCGCTTTGTTTGGACCAATTATAGTATGTGATTATGGAAGTAAATGTGAGTGGCTTTTTAAACGATAAAATTGGTAAGAAATCGAATAAAGCATTTCAATGTGTGCACATGCGCCGAACCGTGAAACTATCATTTTAAGTCCGGGTCGTGTTCTTTTGTTCTCAGCCCCATATAACGGCCATACGACGTAACAATAAATAGGCCATTGCACGATGGCGTCATTTGACTACAACTACCACAATTCATTTCGTTTTTCCTTTCTTATTTAAATTTTGTAATCCCAGTGAGGTTTAAATAACAATGGCCCTAATTTGCACTACAAAGCAAAAAACTGAAGGATTGTGGTAGTTGTCAGTGGGTTGAAAAGTGCAACTGTCTCTTGTACGCTTCATAACAAGCTAAAAACATCAACATATGAGTTTGGTTATTTTCAATCAGTGTTTATTTTTTGCACTTCAGTGGAGATGGTTCTGTGGTTTACAAAGTAACCAACATAACTCACGTTGTTCAGTCAAGAGTGTTTCGATGTTTTCGTTGTTATTTTTTTAAAGCATATTGTGTATAGTGATCGGTAATAAAATGTATCATATTTCAAGTCAGTGGTCACGGTGGTCGAGTGGTGTAAAGCATGAACTCACAGCCGAAAGGCCCCGGTTCGAATCTCCCTCGGGCCGTTCATTTTCTTTTTCTTTTTTTTTTTTCTTTCTTCTTCGGACTCTGAAAATTATGAAAGTGATGTAATGTATTTTTATTTTTTGCGTTTGTCAAAAATACTTACGTTTAATTTTAAAAAAATATATTTAACTGTAACAGAGTGAAAACATAAGCTTACCGCATTGCGTTTAACCGCGTTACGCATTTCAAATTCACGGGTTGGCTCTAAGGGGCCTTTGATTTACACTTGGAGATGGTTCTGTGGTTTTACAACGTAACCAACGTAACTCACGTCGTTCAACAGTGGGTCGACGTTTTCGCTGTTATTTGTTTTAAAGCATATGCATATTGTGTGTAGTGAACAGTATTTCGATAAAAGATAGCAGGCCAATGAAGGTGTATCGACGTTTTCGTTGTTATTTTTTTAAAGCATATTGTGTGTAGCGATCAGTACTTCGACGGAAGATTGACCAATAAGGGTAAATTTTTTTCTCAAGTTTCCCATTTATTAGAGTAGCATGTGACACGTTTGCCTTCTGTAAAAGGTGGCTGTGTTTCAATGGTCAGTGCCTGTTTTGCAGGGTATTTTGCCGGTCTATAGTTTTATTTCTAGCGTATTTTTTCTAATTTTATTTGCTGTTTTTGTATGCAAAGGTCCCATGGTGTAATGGTTAGCACTCTGGACTCTGAATCCAGCGATCCGAGTTCAAATCTCGGTGGGACCTTGTTTTGTTTATGTTTTTTTCTTGTTGTTGTTGATTTTTCCCATAATTTATAGTGACGTCGAAAGGGCTGTATATAGGGCTAAGAACAAAAGAACACGCCCGGGACTTAATACTAGCTGTTAAGGTCGAAGCCAAAAATTCCAAAAGAAATGTCATCGTGTGCAAATTTAAGTTAACGTTATTTATTCAAAATTAAAATGCTACTTTGATTCACCATAACTCTCTTTAGTTTTGAAAAAAAAAGTAGCAGCACTGAATACTTTTAAGTTTAACTTCCAACGGGAAGATCAGTTATTTGATGAGCCACTTGGTGCTCGTGCCCAGGATGCTACGGCTAAGAGACCCATACAGCTCTGGAGACTGGGAAAGAGAAATAATCGCATGCACGCCGCGTCATAATGCTCTATTATGACTTCACGCAATCATTTCGCGCTTATTGCCGTAACTCTTTGGCTTCGGTTTGCCGCCATTACTTAATTCAAATGGGCAAAACGATCGTGTACGATATTGCGATGTGTTAAAAATATCGGGCCCATAAAAAATCTTAGAAAGATAACTCATTCTGCTTAATAAGAGAAACGAAACTTCTGGCCGAAGTAAAAATCCCATACGCATGCGCCCGAGTACGACCGTCCAATCTCTCCACAGTGCACTTTTCAATCTCGTTCCCAGAGACCGCGTTACCCTCGTCCAGCGGAACGGGACTTCCTTTTGGAAGTCCGCGATGGTCGTTTCTTCGTTGGTGCCAAGGTGAAGGGGAAAAAGCTCTAGCAGTTCACTTTTGTTTTTTACGTATAAACACCTTCACAGTTTTCATCTCGCTGTATGTAAAGACGCCAAAAATAGAAAGTTCTTCCTTGGTTCAGAAAAACCGGAGAGAAATGCGGCCGGGAATGAGCCACTTGGTGCTCGTGCCCAGGATGCTGCGGCTAAGAGACCCATGCAGCTCTGGAGACTGGGAAAGAGAAATAATCGCACGCACGCCGCGCCATAATGCTCTATTATGACTTCACGCAATCATTTCGCGCTTATTGCCGAAACAACAAGTGGTGCTTTTCGTGCGTAAAGAAAAAGTTTCGTTATGAGCGGGAAAGTGTTACTTACTCTTACTGCGGTTGGCAGTTATGGTTCTGTTATCACATTACGCTACATGCAAGACGATAAGGAAAGATTTACTTTCGTTTTTGAAAGCATTTTTTACCCGTTAGCACAGTAAAAACCTCTCGGCAAAGAATCTCCAAATAATTCAGTTCCTGCTTATTAACAAAAGTTTTCATTTTCTTAACAAAGCTCGTAGTATTTCCTCGTTTGATGCAAGAAAAATAATCGTCATCGTCCTCTATATGCAAACATTTCTTCACCGATGGTTCTTTTAACAAACTCTGCTTTCTTTTTCCGACTTAAAACAAGGTTCCGTTGCCATGGTAGTCTCCATTGATGTATGTTCCAACGCGCGCGTTCCATTTTCCAGTTTTACAAGCGCGCGCTTATGTTCATTCTGCGCAAACTAGACTTTTCGTTACAAGTCTGTCCATTTCATCTCTTCGTTTTTGTTATCCATATTTGTCGCTTAACTGCTTCACTTCATTACGAGCTCTGTAAGTCTTTATTTTAGAAACCACAATGTATACTAATAATGCGAGTTCCTGGATAGTGATGCTCCTGGTATGCCAAAGGCGAAGCATTTAAACAATAGACCAGCACTCAGTCTTGAACACCAAACAAACGGTTTTACAAGTTAGCCAATCAGAGAACGCGAATTCAGTTGACGAGCACGCTTCCTCGGAATCCTCGCAAAGTTGAGCACGATGGAATGTAATCTTGTCGCTTCCGAGTCGTGTTTATCACAGGGGTGTAAATTTAGTTACGAAATACCAAGATTTTATTTACTTTATGGCTTTACGCGTATATCGCGGTTACGAAAATGATTATAACAATCATCTGGTGATATCGTGCAAACTTGTAAATAGGTTTGTTTGGTGCTCACGGTAAGGCGCGTCGCACAGTAACCAATCACACAGAGTGGACTTTAACTGTGGGTTTCAACCTCTATCAGGACAATCTCAAGGCCCGTTTACACATGCGATTTTTGATGCGATTTTTGTCGCGCTCTCCAATGCAATTTTTGTCGCACGTGTAAACGGGCGGCGATTTCAGTGCGACTCGGGGCGATTTTTGCTGCGATTTCCCAAAAATCGCCGCCACTAAGGATCAGGTTTCGAACATCCTCTGCGACATCGCGCGACAAATCGCGCCCATATCGCACTAAAATCGCAGCCTATTTACACATGCGATTTGAAAATGCAACAAAATTTGGATCGACAAGTGCGACAAAAATTGCGCGAAAAATCGCCTGTGTAAACGGGCCTTTCGGGTTTTATGTTGTTTAAATCACCTTTATTTCATTTTCAGTCGTTTTCCTGTTTTGCGCGAAGAGGATCCACTATTTTTAGCGGTTTGAAAACTCCTGCCGTGACCTGAAATTTGCGACATTTTGAGCGCGGCCAAAAAGTTTCCGAACAATGTATTTGTGACGTCATTCGTGTGTTCGATCGCAAAACCCTGCGGAGAAGAGGACGAACCTGGGGCTAAAATATGCGTCGCTTTCAAACATATTTAATCGAAAGAATCCTTCCAAAAGTTGCCAAAACTCCACTGTAAAACAAGTAACGCGCTCAATTCTAAACGCACTAAGAACCCAGGTCCTTGTCTAATACGCCCAACTTGCGTCGCTTGTTAAAATATGTTCCCGCCACTTCAAGTGACTTATTTACCCATCAAAATAATTCTTAAAACACTTATTTTTAGATTATCGAGAAAAAAGTGGTAGTGAAATTTCACTTCATGTGCACTTAAAGTGTGACTGGAGGCTGCCACGAGTTGCCGTGCGCGGTACTGCTCACTATTCACTCACCGGGTTTTTTTGAACATCTCATTACTGCGGCGCGGCATATTAATCGTTGATCTATAAAAGCTTTCACGGTCGTGGCCACCATTTTGAAAGTAGGGCAAAGATGGTGCAAAATACAGTGTTTGTAGATTTGGTCAAACGGTCTTAGCCTGGACGATAAAAAGAACTCTTACTTCTCGGTCGACCGACTCTTGACTCTTGGCTCTTAACGGTCGATAACGGCTCGATTGGACTCTTTGACTCGGCTCCGTACACTCGGTTGCCAGTTAAAATATATGTCGCTTGACAGTTGAAAATTAACCAGCTGTTAATATCTAGACCGTTTTGTTACCACAACAGTAGCTTCAAGTTAAAAAGTGAAACAAAAAATAGAAGGTCCCACCGAGATTTGAACTCGGATCGCTGGATTCAGAGTCCAGAGTGCTAACCATTACACCATGGGACCTTGAATTACAAAACAGAAAATAAAATTGGAAGAAATATGCAAGAAACAAAACTATAGACAAAATATCCTGCAAAACATGCACTGACCCATTGAAATACAGCTGCCCTCTTACAGAAGGCTAACGTCTCACATGCTACACTAAGAAATGGCAGACTTGAGAAAAATTCCAACCTCATTGGCCAGCTATCTTTTATCGAAATACTGTTCACTACACACAATATGTATATGCTTTAAAACAAACAACAGCGAAAACGTCGACTCACTGTTGAATGACGTGAGTTATGTTGGTTACGTTGTAAAACCACAGAACCATCTCCAAGTGCAAAAAATAAATACTGATTTTAAATAACCAAAACCATATGTTAATGTTTATAGCTTTGCTTAACATAAAGGAACTTTCATGTCAGATTGCAGACGTTTTTCATTGCCTGGATAATCAGTTTCTGTGAATTCTGTATATTTAAGATTTTATGTTATGTTGATCTTTGCTTATTGCTTATCATAACTATAGTTCCGGTCTGAACTGCAGACGAACCAGTGCCACTGCTGAATTGATTCCCCACATTTAACTAAATTGGAGTTTCTTTAATTATTTATCCGAAAACTACCAGCACTTTGTTTTGTGTTTTTGTTTTTATTTCTTTCTCTTCTTTTCAATGATCGACTAACATCTAAATTCCCACAAAAGACGAGTCTTCGGGACGTTCTTGGAGCTAATCATGCAGTATCAGAAACCCATAAGTGGGTTGAAACGTGTAACGCGCATTCGCACTCCGAATATTTAATTTTTCCTTAGTACCATATTTGGAAACCCCTCAGTCCAGGCAGATTGGAAGCAACTTGTTCTGGCGAATTGATTGGTTAATATTTTTATCTTGATTTTCCAAATATGGCTGTAACGACTTCCTAGGAATTGAATAATCGGAAGCTTGTTTTGAAGCGTACAAGAGACAGTTGCACTTTTCAACCCACTTATGGGTTTCTGACAGTATAAACGTACAGTAATGCATGACTGTAAACGGCTCAAATTGTAATGTTTTTTTTTCTGGTCCTCGTTATGTGGAGGTCCCATGGTGTAATGGTTAGCACTCTGGACTTTGAATCCAGCGATCCGAGTTCAAATCTCGGTGGGACCTTGTTTCGTTTTTTTTTTCTTGTTGATGTTTTCCCCTAATTTATAGTTACGTCGTAAGGATGGTATATTGGGCTAAGAACAAAAGAACACGACCGGGACTTAAAGGGATGGTTTCACGGTTCGGCGCATGTGCACAGGTTAAAATGCTTTATTCGCTTTCTTACCAATTTTATCGGTTAAAAAACCACATGATAATATCATATATGTATAATCATCCAGTCAATCAGCTGACTGACCGCGACATTTTCACATGCAAATTTCCCGCCAAAGTTATCTACTCGCTTTGAATTGGTCTAAACAATGAAATTAAATGGCTTTTGTCATAGCTTGCATATGCGTCGAACCGTGAAACCCTCGGGTCCCTTTAATAACAGCTGTTAAGGTCAAAGCCGAAAATGGCAAAAGATATGTCACCGTGTGCAAATTTAAGTTAACGCAGACACTTCATTTATTCAAAATTACAGTGCTACTATGATCATAATTCTTTTTAGTTTTATTACCTCAACAGTAGCTTCAAGTTAAAAAGTGAAACAAAAAATAAGAAGTTCCCACCGAGATTTGAACTCTGATCGCTGGATTCAGAGTCCAGAGTGCTAACCATTACACCATGGGACCTTTGCATGCAAGACTGATATAAAATTAGAAGAAATATGTTACAAATAAAACTATAAACAAAATATCCTGCAAACCAAGCACTGACCCACTGTCACATGCTACTCTAAGAAATGGTAAACTTAAGAAAAAATTGCACCCTTATTGGTCTATCTTCTGTCGAAGTACTGATCACTACACACAATCTGCTTTAAAAAAAATACCGGCGAAAACATCGATACACTCTTGAACGACGTGAGTTATGTTGGTTAGGTTGTAAAACCATAGAACCTTCTCCAAGTGCAAAAAATAAACACCGATTTAAAATAACCAAAACCATATGTTGATGTTTATAGCTTTGTTAACAAGAAGGAACTTTCATGTTAGATTGCAGATATTTTTTCATTGCTTTGTTCATCCGTTTCTGTTCTGTATATTTAAGATTTTATATTATGTCAGTCTTTGCTACTGTCTCTTGCAATTGGTCGCACACCAATTGCTTATCATCTCTGTGCTCTGACAACGGCGAACTGCAGACGAACTGCTACTGCTACATCAACTCAGTCCAAATTTAACATATATAACGAAGTTTCTTTATTTATCCGAAAACTACCAGCACTTTGTTTTGTGTCTTTTTTTTTTCAATTCAATGATCGACTTATATCGGCCAAATTCCCATAAAAGACGAGTCTTGGGACGTTCTTCGAGCTAATCACGCACGGCACGGCACGGCACGGCTCAAATCGTAATATCCGGTATGACACTGATTTCTGTTTATCGCTATGTGGAGGTCCCATGGTGTAATGGTTAGCACTCTGGACTTTGAATCCAGCGATCCGAGTTCAAATCTCGGTGGGACCTTGTTTTGTTTATGTTTTTTTCTTGTTGTTGTTGATTTTTCCCATATATAATTTATAGTGACGTCGAAAGGGCTGTATATAGGGCTAAGAACGAAAGAACACGCCCGAAGCCAAATATTCGAAGCCAAATATTCCAAAAGAAATGTCATCGTGTGCAAATTTAAGTTAATGTTATTTATTCAAAATTAAAATGCTACTTTGATTCATCATAATTCTGTTTAGTTTTGAAAAAAAAGTAGAAGCACTGAATACTTTTAAGTTCAACTTCCAACGGGAAGATCAGTTATTTCAAACGTAACTCTTTGGCTTCGGCTTGCCGTCATTACTTGATTCAAATGAGCAAAATGATCGTGTACGATGTTGCGATTTGTTAAAAATATCGGGCCCATAAAAAAATCTTAGAAAGATAACTCATTCTGCTTAATAAGAGAAAAGAAACTTCTGGCCGAAGTAAAGATCCCATACGCATGCGCCCGAGTACGACCGTCCAATTTCTCCACAGTGCACTTTTCAATCTCGTTCCCAGAGTCCGCGTTACCCTCGTCCAGCGGAATGGGACTTCCTTTTGGAAGTCCGCGATGATCGTTTCTTCGTTGGTGCCAAGGTAAAGCGGAAAAAGCTCTAGCAGTTCGCTTTTGTTTTTCTTTTACGAAAAAAAAAAGCCAGTTTTCATCTCGCTGTCCTGTGTTGCGTTCCATGGTGTAAATGGTTAACACTCTGTAACGTAAAATACAGATTACAAACCCTGGGATAATGCAAATTCGTGAGGGTTTTTTCGCTGAAAGGCAAAACATATTGTGGTAAATAAGCGTTGTTTTAGTTAATTTGGTGCAAATGTTTGAAAGAATTGCTGTTCAGGAACTGTGGTGTGCTTTTATATAGGAGGAGGGGGTATAGCCGGAATAATGTTTTGTTTGTAAAAATTTCCATACACGTAGTTCATACAAGAAGAGGCGGCTGGTTGACTTCGAACCGAGATCTGTTTTTTCCCCTGACTGGGTAACAGCACTGATAATTTTTCCATATAAACAGGGCAGTCTGTTTAACGAGATTAAAAGGTTGACGAGGATACCATTGGTCCGGCTATTTAATTTCCTTGATTTTCTGGGTAAACAATGGTGCCTTGTGGTCGATTAATTTATTTGATTCAACATATTGAAGAGAAACACAAGCACATATTTTTACCATTATATGTTGACCACAATCGCATTCCGGTAAGTAAGCCTAAACTTTCTAAATAAAAAGAGGACAAAAATACAAACTTCTTCCTTGATTCAGAAAAACCGGAGAGAAAATAATTAATGTGGAAATGCTCAGGCTCCACCGGCTAAGAGACCCATGCAGCTCTGGAGACTGGGGACGAGAATGATCGCGCGCACGCCGCGTCATAATGCTCTATTATGACTTCACGCAATCATTTCGCGCTTATCGCCGAAATAATAAGTTGTGCTTTTTGTGCGTAAAGAAAAAGTTTCGTTACGAGCGGGAAAGTATTCAACTTACTCTTACTGCGGTTGGCAGTTATGGTTCGATTATCACAGCTACATGCAAGACGATAAGGTATGATTTACTTTCGTTTTTGAAAGCATTTTTCACCCGTTAGTACAGTCGAAACCTTTCGACAAAGATTGAATCTCCAAAAAATTCAGTTCCTGCTTATTAACAAAAGTTTTCATTTTGTTAGCAAAGTTTGCAGTATTTCCTCGTTCGTTCTACATAAGCAAACATTTCTTCACTGATGGTTCTTTTTACAAACTCTACTTTCTTTTTCCAACTCAAAACAAGCTTCCATTGCCATGGTAATCTTCATTGACTATGTTCCAACGCGTGCGTTCCATTTTCCAACGGTTTTATAAGCGCGTGCGTTTGTTCATTCTGTGCAAACTAGACTTTTCGTCAGTATAAGTCCGCCCTTTTCTTCTCTTCGTTTTTGCTGTCCATATTTGTCGCTTAACTGCTTCACTTCATTACGAGCTCTGCAAGTCTGTCTTTTTAAAACCACAATGCATAAAAATAATGCGAGTTCCTGGATAGTGATGCTCCTGAAGTGCCAGTACTCAGTCTTAAACAAGGATTTTGGCGCTGATTTACAGACGCGTTTCAGTTTACAGGTGAACTGATCCATTGATTCATTGATACTCTGTGCAATATAGCTTGCTCTTGTAGTTTTGCATTTCTGTATTTTAAATTACTCTATTATAGTGGTAGTTTCTTGGTGTTGCGGATGGTGTGATCACCAAATGACGTAAAACAAAATATTCAAAAGACACTGAACAATACCCACACCACAACACAAAAGCTAACCAACAATAGCTTCCGCAACACCAAGAAACACCCATTATAGTGCGACGCGCTTTACCGTGAGCACTCAAAGAACTTTTTTTACAAGTTAGCCAATTAGAGAACGCGAATTCAGTTGACGAGCACGCTTCCTCGCAAAGTTGAGCACGATGGAATTTAATATTGTCGCTTTGTGTTTATCACAGGAGTGTAAGTAATGTTTACTACATGAGCGGGAGTGTTGTATCGGCCTATACAATCACGAGCCGAAGGCGAGTAAATGTATAGTGCCGATACAACACGGACGCGAATGTAGTAAACAACTTGTGAAATTCACATTCACATGTAAATTAGATACAACCACTCGTGAGTTGTATCAAGATTGTATCGACCTATACAGGGTAATCATGTGATTGGAATGGCTCATTTCTATTTGTTAGTACCCTTATGAATTATTAATGAATTTTACAAAGTTAGTTACAAAATACCAAGATTTTATTCACTTTATTGCTTTACGCGTATATCGCAGTTACGAAAGTGATCATAAGAATTAGCAGGTGATATCGTGCAAACTTGTAAATAGGTTTGTTTGGTGCTCATGGTAAGGCGCGTCGCACAGTAACCAATCACACAGAGTGGACTTTAACTGTGGGTTTCAACCTCTATCAGGACAATCTTAAAGTGCACATTGATTGAAAGTTTACTACCTTTTTGGTTTCGAGATTTATGTTGTTTATATCACCTTTATTTCATTTTCAATCGTTTTCCTGTTTTGCGCGGAAAAGATCTACTATTTTTAGCGGATTGAAAACTCCCGCAGGGGGCTGAAATTTGCGACATTTTGAGCGCGGCCAAAAAGTTTCCGAACAATGTATTTGTGACGTCATTCGTGTGTTCGATCATAACAAAACCCTGCGGAGAAGGGGACGAACCCGGGGCTTAAATACGCGTCGCTTTCAAACATATTTAATCGAAAGAATCCTTCCACAAGTTGCCAAAACTCCACTGTAAAACAAGTAACGCGCTCAATTGTAAACACATTAAGAACCCAGGTCCTTGTCTAATTTATCTTGTTTTGCTTTTTATTTTTACATATTGGCAGTGATGTACTTAAGCTTTGCGAATTATGATATATAAACTGATATGCCCAACTTGCGTCGCTCGTTAAAATATGTTCCCGCCACTTCAAGTGACTTATTTACCCAACAAAATAATTCTTAAAACACCTATTTTCAGATTATCGGAAAAAAAGTGGTAGCGAAATTTCACTTCATGTGCACTTAAAGTGTGACTAGAGGCTGTCACGAGTTGCCGTGCGCGGTACTGCTCACTATTCACTCACCGGGTTTTTTTGAACATCTCATTACTGCGGCGCGGCATATTAATTGTTGATCTATAAAAGCTTTCACGGTCGTGGCCACCATTTTGAAAGTAGGGCAAAGATGGTGCAAAATACAGAGTTTGTAGATTTGGTCAAACGGTCTTAGCCTGGACGATAAAAAGAACTCTTACTTCTCGGTCGACCAACTCTTGACTCTTGGCTCTTAACGGCTCGATTTGACTCTGACTCGGCTCCGTACACTCGGTTACCAGTTAAAATGTATGTCGCTTGACATTTGAAAATTAACCAGCTGTTAATATCTAGACCGTTCTCTTACCACAACAGTAGCTTCAAGTTGAAAAGTGAAAGAAAAATATAGAAGGTCCCACCGAGACTTGAACTCGGATCGCTGGATTCAGAGTCCAGAGTGCTAACCATTACACCATGGGACCTTTGCATACAAAACGGCAAATAAAATTAGAAGAAATATGCTAGAAATAAAACTATAGACAAAATATCCTGCAAAACAAGCACTGACCCATTGAAATACAGCTGCCTTCTTACAGAAGGCTAACGTCTCACATGCTACACTAAGAAATGGTAAACTTGAGAAAAATTCCACCTTCATTGGCCTGCTATCTTTTATCGAAATACTGTTCACTACACACAATATGCATATGCTTTAAAACAAATAACAGCGAAAACGTCGACGCACTGTTAAACGACGTGAATTATGTCAACTTGGTTACGTTGTAAAACCACAGAACCATCTCCAAGTGTAAAAAGTAAACACTGATTGAAAATAACCAAACTCATATGTTGATGTTTATAGCTTTGCTTAACATAAAGGAACTTTCATGTCAGATTGCAGACGTTTTTTCATTGCCTGGCTAATCAGTTTCTGTGAATTCTGTATATTTAAGATTTTATGTTATGTTGATCTTTGCTTATTGCTTATCATAACTATGGTTCCGGTCTGAACTGCAGACGAACCAGTGCCACCGCTGAATTGATTCTCCACATTTAACTAAATTGTAGTTTCTTTTATTATTTATCCGAAAACTACCAGCACTTTGTTTTGTGTTCTTGTTTTTCTTTCTTTTTCTTCTTTCCAATGATCGACTAACATCTAAATTCCCACAAAAGACGAGTCTTCGGGACGTTCTTGGAGCTAATCATACAGTATCAGAAACCCATAAGTGGTTTGAAACGTGTAACGCGCATTCGCACTCCGAATATTTAATTTTTCCTTAGTACCATATTTGGAAACCCCTCGGTCCAGGCAGATTGGAAGCAACTTGTTCTAGCGAATTGATTGGTTAATATTTTTATCTTGATTTTCCAAATATGGCTGTAACGACTTCCTAGGAATTGAAAAATCGGAAGCTTGTTTTGAAGCGTACAAGAGACAGTTGCACTTTTCAACCCACTTATGGGTTTCTGACAGAATAAACAGTAATGCATGGCTTTAAACGGCTCAAATCGTACTGTGCCGTATGACATTTTTCTGTTTATCGTTATGTGGAGGTCCCATGGTGTAATGGTTAGCACTCTGGACTCTGAATCCAGCGATCCGAGTTCAAATCCCGGTGGGACCTTGTTTCGTTTTTTGTTTTTTTTCTTGATAGTTTTTCCCCCTAATTTATAGTTACGTCGTAAGGATGGTTCTGCGCATGTGCACAGATTAAAATGCTTTATTCGCTTTCTTACCAATTTAATCGGTTAAAAAACCACTCACATTTACTTCAATAATCGCATACTATAATTAGTCCAAACAAAGCGAAGGATGATCAAAATTCACAGAAAATTCAACTGATTGCACCAACAAAGTCAACACTAAATAGGTGGTTTGGAACCGTTCCCTGAGGATCTAAAAGACAAAAGCCCAGCGGCCATGCTGGTGGACGGAACAAAAGAAAGTAATAGATGCTAATGAGAGATCTTTTGTTTCGTACACCAGCGTGACGTCAGGTAAAAACGTCCTATAAAACCTTTAACACGAAGGATTTATTCTATACGCTCTGGTAGCTTTCATGGTGCACATTGGAATGTATAATCATCCAGGCAATCAGCTGACTGACCGCGACATTTTCACGTGCAAATTTCCCGCCAGAGTTATCTACTCGCTTTGGATTGGTCTAAAAATGAATGAAATTAAATGGGTTTTGTCATAGCTTGCACATGCGTCGAACCGTGAAACCCTTGGGTCCCTTTAATACAAGCTGTTGAGGTCAAAGCCAAAAATGTCAAAAGAAATGTCATCGTGTGCAAATTTAAGTAATGATCCGCATAAGAAGGAAAGCGCTTAACGGCAATGCATGATGGAATGCCAACATTTTTCATTGTTACAACTAGTGTTCTCATTGGCCTAGACTCAAAAATCGCTAGAAAGGTAAAGTTCAAGATGCATTTTGTCAAATTTTTATAAGGTTTCAAGTTATTTGAGACCCAATCGCACAACATGCAATTTTTAAAAGTTATTGTATTTGGGGAACTTCATCAAAGAAGCAAAATTATTAGTTATTGTCTTCTGCCATTCTGATTGGTTAAGCACGAAAATTTCCTAAAATTTATATGACGCAAATGGATTGTCTTTATTTTTATACTGAAATATAATTATGAACCATCAGCCCTTCCTCTATTCTTGAAACCAAAGATATTCTATGTGGGAAAGAGCCAATGCCGCAGAACAATGAAGTTTACGGTAGCTCTTATGTGCAGCATTACTTAAGTTAACGCAGACTCTTTATTTATTCAAAATTAAAGCGTTACTATGATCATAATTCTTTTTAGTTTTGTTACCACAAAGTGAAAGAAAAAATGAAAGGTCCCACCGAGATTTGAACTCGGATCGCTGGATTCAGAGTCCAGAGTGCTAACCATTACACCATGGGACCTTTGCACACAAGACTGCAAATAAAATTGGAAAATAAAAGGTCTTGCATACAAGACTAATAAAATTAGAAGAAATAAGCTAGAAATACAACTATAGACAAGATATCCTGCAAACCAAGCACTGACCCATTGAAACACAGCCACCTCCTACTGCTGTATCAACTCAGTCCAAATTTAACATATATAATGAAGTTTCTTTATTTATCCGAAAACTTTACAGTAAGCACTTTGTTTTGTGTCCTTTTTTTTAATTCAATGATCGACTTATATCCAAATTCCCGCAAAAGACGAGTCTTGGGACGTTCTTCGAGCTAATCATACAGTATAAATAAGGCACGACTGTAAACGGCTCAAATCGTGATATCCGGTATGACATTTTCTGCTCATCGGTATGTGGAGGTTCCATGGTGTAATGGTTAGCACTCTGGACTCTGAATCCAGCGATCCGAGTTCAAATCTCGGTGGGACCTTTCATTTTTTGTTTCACTTTTCAACTTGAAGCTTCTGCTGTGGTAACAAAACTAAAAAGACTTATGATCATAGTAGCACTTTAATTTTGAATAAATGAAGAGTCTGCGTTAACTTGAATTTGCACACGGTGATATTTCTTTTGGCAGTTTTGGCTTTGACCTTAATAGCTAGTATTAAAGGGAGGGTTTCACGGTTCGACGCATGTGCAAGCTATGACCCAAAGAGATTATCATTGAAGTAAATGTGAGTGGTTTTTTACCGATAAAATTGGTAAGAAAGCATTTCAATTTGTGCACATGCGCCGAATCGTGAAACCATCGTGTTCTTTTGTTCTTAGCCCAATATACCGTCCTTACGACGTAACTATAAATTAAGTGGGGAGGGGGGGGGGGGGGGGGGGGGGGATCGACGAGAAAAAAAAACACAAAACAAGGACCCACCGCGATTTGAACTCGGATCGATGAATTCAAAGTTCAGATTGCTAACCATTACACCATGGAACCTCCATATAACGATGGGCAGAAAAACGTCATACAGGACATTACGATTTGAGCCGTTTCGATCATGCATTATTTATATTGTCAGAAACCCATAAGTGGGTTGAAAAGTGCAACTGAAGCTTCAATTTTTCAATTCCTAAGACGTTGTTACAGCCATATTTGTAAAATAAACCAATCAATTCGCTAGAAAAACTTGCTTCCAATTTCCCTGGACCGAGGTGTTTCCAAATATGCGGTTCTTAGCAAAAATTGAATATTCGGAAGCTGTGAATGCGCGTTACACGTTTCAACCCGCTTATGGGTTTCTGATACTGTATGATTAGCTCAAAGAACGTCCCGAAGACTCGTCTTTTGTGGGAATTTGGATGTAAGTCGATCATTGAAAAAAAAAAAAAAAAAGGAAAGAAAAACAAGGACACAAAACAAAGTGCTGGTAGTTTTCGGATAAATAATAAAAAAAACTCCAATTTAGTTAAATGTGGGGAATCAATAAAATGCGGCAGTAGCACTGGTTCTTCTGCAGTTCAGACCGGAACCATGTTATGATAAGCAATTAGCAAAGATCAACATAACACAAAAACTTAAATATACCGTCAGAATTCACAGAAACTGATTATCCAGGCAATGAAAAAACGTCTGCAATCTGACATGAAAGTTCTTTTATGTTAAGCAAAGCTATAAACATCAACATATGAGTTTGGTTATTTTCAATCAGTGTTTACTTTTTACACTTGGAGATGGTTCTGTGGTTTTACAACGTAACCAAGTTGACATAATTCACGTCGTTTAACAGTGCGTCGACGTTTTCGCTGTTATTTGTTTTAAAGCATATGCATATTGTGTGTAGTGAACAGTATTTCGATAAAAGATAGCAGGCCAATGAAGGTGAAATTTTTCTCAAGTTTACCATTTCTTAGTGTAGCATGTGAGACGTGAGTCTTCTGTAAGGGGGTGGCTGTATTTCAATGGGTCAGTGCTTCCAGTTTGCAGCAGGATCAGATTTTGTCTATAGTTGTATTTCTAGCATATTTCTTCCAATTTTAGCGAAGCTTTGCGGGCCGAAGGCCCCGCGCGGAGCCCCATACTCACAGAACCCACGCCCGTCGTTTTTCATGGTCATGGCCAACGGAATGTTTCGCGGGCGGCGTCTGTTACATGTGTGTCCGAGCGTCGCGCAAGAATAGCTCGCGGGAGATTATGACGTCGCAAACCATGCGCGAATAACGCCACACAACATCCGGGACGCTCAATTGTTGAGTTCAACCGAGAAAACCATTTGCAAAGTTGTTCATTCATTACATAGGTTGAAAAGCGATTTTATGAAAACAAAACAAGACTTGAATTTTATATAGTTCTAACTTCACTCGCCTCGCCTTATGCAAATACGTTTGTGTATTTTTTGCAATTTTCATTTCCAAATCAGTTCATGGTTCTCGGGTAATTTTTGACAAGCAACAGCTGTATTTTATTTGGAAAGTAGTCCTACTAGTTATTGCAGACGGAGAAAAAGTTGTCTTTGTGAACTTTTGTACTGTGCAGACGGTCGCGTAATAATGTTTTTACTGTTTTTGAGAATTGCTAAAATTAAAAACAAAACCCGGTCGTCAATCCTGTGCTTCCGACTTTTCAACTAAGTTAAGCCTCACCTTTGTTAAGCTTGTTTAGAGAGCGGCGCTATTAGCACAGCCTACCTAGTAGGTAACATCGGTAACATAGATAACATCGGTAACAGAGAACATAGGTAACATAGGTAACAGGTAACATCGATAACATCGGTAACCGCATCGGTAAAATAGGCAACATCGCTAACATAGGTAAAATCGCTAACATAGGTAAAATCGGTAACATCTGTAATATCGGTAACATAGGTTAACATCGGTAACAGATAGCATAGGTAACATAGGTAACATCGGTAACATCGGTCACATAGTTACGATACGCAACAGCTAACATCTGTAACACAGTTCACATAGGTAACGTCGGTAACATAGGTAATATCGGTAACATCGGCAACATGGATAACATCGGAAACATAGCTAGGAATCGGTAACATAGCTAACATCGGTTACACAGGTAACAACGGTAACATAGGTAACATCGGTAACATAGGTAACATAGGTAACATAGGTAACACATGTAATATCGGTAACGTCGGTAACATAGGTAACATCGCCAACATCGGGAACATAGGTAGCATAGGTAAAAGATAATATAGGTAACATAGGTAACATCGGTAACATCTGTAACATACGTAACATCGGTAACATAGGCATCAGGTAACATAGACAACATCGGTAACATAGGTAACACAGGTAACATAGGTAACATCGGTAAAATAGGTGACATCGGTAACATCGGTAACAGATAATATAGGTAACATAGGTAACAGGTAACATCCGTAACAGGTAACATTGGTAACATCGGCAACATAGGAAACATCGGTACCATAGGTAACATCGTTAACATAGGTAACAACGGTAACATAGGTAACATCGGTAACATCGGTAACATCGGTAACATCGGTAACATAGGTAACATCGGTAACATCGCTAACATCGGTAACATGGGTAACATCGGTAACATAGGTAACATAGGTAACATCGCTAACATATGTAACATAGGTAACATCGGTAACATGGGTAACATAGGAAACATAGGTTACATCAGTAACATAGGTAACATAGGTAACATCGCTAACATAGGTAACATAGGTAACATAGGTAACATAGGAAACATAGGTTACATCAGTAACAGGTAACATAGGTAACATCGCTAACATAGGTAACATAGGTAACATCGGTAACATGGGTAACATAGGAAACATAGGTTACATCAGTAACATAGGTAACATAGGTAACATCGGTAACATAGGTAACATCGGTAACATAGGTAACATAGGTAACATAGGTAACATAGGTAACATAGGTAACATCGGTAATATAGGTAACAAAGGTAACATCGGTAACATACATACATACATACATAATCTTTATTTATCCACGGTTTCTCCTTTCATACATACATGCTCTTCCTGAGAGCCGTGCCTATAAATTACTAATTTATTAGAAAATACGAAATAAAATTGATAAGTTAACTAAGGTAATAACAATGTAAAAACAAGGTCACGAAGTTAATTTTATTTGTACTAAAAATTTATTCTCAAAACGTATCATTTAATTATGTTTTTAAAAGCTGTAACGTTCGGCTGAGTTTTAGCATTACTGGAGAGGCTATTCCAAAGTACAGAGCCTCTATACTGATAGCGGTAACATAGGTAACATAGTTAACATAGGTAACATCGGTAACATAGGTAACATAGGTAACATAGGTAACATCGGTAACATAGTTAACATAGGTAAGATAGGTAACATCGGTAACATCGGTAGCATAGGTAACATAGGTAACATCGGTAACATAGTTAACATCGGTAACATAGTTAACATAGGTAAGATAGGTAACATCGGTAACATCGGTAACATAGGTAACATAGGTAACATCAGTAACATAGTTAACATCGGTAACATAGTTAACATAGGTAAGATAGGTAACATCGGTAACATCGGTAACATAGGTAACATAGGTAACATAGGTAACATCGGTAACATAGGTAACATCGGTAACATAGGTAACATAGGTAACATAGGTAACATCGGTAACATAGGTAACATAGGTAACATAGGTAACATAGGTAACATCGGTAACATCGGTAACATAGGTAACATCGGTAACATATGTAACATCGGTAACATCGGTAACATAGGTAACATCGGTAACATCGGTAACATCGGTAACATAGGTAACATCGGTAAGATAGGTAACATCGGTGACATCGGTAACATAGGTAACATAGGTAACACCGGTAACATAGGTTACATCGGTTACATAGGTAACATCGGTAACATCGGTAACATAGGTAACATAGGTAACATAGGTAACATAGGTAACATAGGTAACATCGGTAACATCGGTAACATAGGTAACATCGGTAACATATGTAACATCGGTAACATCGGTAACATAGGTAACATCGGTAACATCGGTAACATCGGTAACATTGTTAACATCGGTAACATCGGTAACATCGGTAACATTGTTAACATAGGTAACATAGGTAACATCGGTAACATCGATAACATCGGTAACATAGGTAACATAGGTAACATAGGTAACATCGGTAACATCGGTAAAATAGGTAACATCGGTAACATCGGTAACATCGGTAACATCGGTAACATCGGTAACATTACCTTGTTGCGCATTCATTTTTAAACGGCCAATCAAAAAATTAAAAATTTTGTCCGTTACCAGAGCTACACGAGACGCAATTTAAAAAAAAACGTGGAGCTCTGGGGACGAGAATGGTTGGAACTTAAAAGTATTCAGTGCTTCTACTTTTTTTCCAAAACTAAAGAGAATTATGATGAATCAAAGTAGCATTTTAATTTTGAATAAATAACGTTAACTTAAATATGCACACGATGACATTTCTTTTGGAATTTTTGGCTTCGACCTTAACAGCTAGTATTAAGTCCCGGGCATGTTCTTTTGTTCTTAGCCCTATATACAGCCCTTACGACGTCACTATAAATTATGGGAAAAATCAACAACAACAAGAAAAAAACATAAACAAAACAAGGTCCCACCGAGATTTGAACTCGGATCGCTGGATTCAGAGTCCAGAGTGCTAATCATTACACCATGGGACCTCCACATACCGATGAGCAGAAAATGCCATACCGGATATCACGATTTGAGCCGTTTACAGTCGTGCCTTATTTATACTGTATGATTAGCTCGAAGAACGTCCCAAGACTCGTCTTTTGCGGTAACATAGGTAACATCGGTAACATCGATAACATCGGTAACATAGGTAATATAGGTAACATAGGTAACATCGGTAACATGGGTAACATAGGTAACATAGGTAACATAGGTAACAGCGGTAAAATAGGTAACATCGGTAACATCGGTAACATAAGTAGCATAGTTAACATAGGTAACATAGGAAACATCGGTAACATCGGTAACATAGGTAACATCGGTAACATAGGTAACATCGGTAACATAGGTAACAGGTAACATCGGTAACATAGGTAACATCGGTAACATAGGTAACATAGGTAACATCGGTAACATAGGTAACATCGGTAACATAGGTAACATCGGTAACATCGGTAACATAGGTAACATCGGTAACATAAGTTACATCGGTAACATAGGTAACATCGGTAACATTAGTAACATAGGTAACATCGGTAACATAGGTAACATCGGTAACATCGGTAACATCGGTAACATAGGTAACATCGGTAACATAGGTAACATAGGTAACATCGGTAACATAGGTAACATCGGTAACATAAGTAACATAGGTAACATAGGTAACATCGGTAACATAGGTAACATAGGTAACATCGGTAACATAGGTAACAGGTAACATCGGTAACATCGGTAACATACGTAACCTAGGTAACATATGTAACATCGGTAACATAGGTAAAATAGGTAACATAGGTAACATCGGTAACATTGTTAACATAGGTAACATCGCTAACATCGGTAACATTGGTAACATTGGCAACATAGGTAACATAGGTAACATCGGTAACATAGGTAACATAGATAACATCTGTAACATCGGTAACATCGGTAACATACGTAACCTAGGTAACATATGTAACATCGGTAACATAGGTAAAATAGGTAACATAGGTAACATCGGTAACATTGGTAACATAGGTAACATCGGTAACATTGGTAACATTGGCAACATAGGTAACATAGGTAACATCGGTAACATACGTAACATAGGTAACATCGGTAACATAGGTGATAAAGGTAACATCAGTAACATCGGTAACATCGGTAACATCGGTAGCATAGGTAACATAGTTAACATCGGTAACATAGGTAAGATAGGTAACATCGGTAACATACATACATACATACATAATCTTTATTTATCCACGGTTTCTCCTTTCATACATACATGCTCTTCCTGAGAGCCGTGCCTATAAATTACTAATTTATTAGAAAATACGAAATAAAATTGATAAGTTAACTAAGGTAATAACAATGTAAAAACAAGGTCACGAAGTTAATTTTATTTGTACTAAAAATTTATTCTCAAAACGTATCATTTAATTATGTTTTTAAAAGCTGTAACGTTCGGCTGAGTTTTAGCATTACTGGAGAGGCTATTCCAAAGTACAGAGCCTCTATACTGATAGCGGTAACATAGGTAACATAGTTAACATAGGTAACATCGGTAACATAGGTAACATAGGTAACATAGGTAACATCGGTAACATAGTTAACATAGGTAAGATAGGTAACATCGGTAACATCGGTAGCATAGGTAACATAGGTAACATCGGTAACATAGTTAACATCGGTAACATAGTTAACATAGGTAAGATAGGTAACATCGGTAACATCGGTAACATAGGTAACATAGGTAACATCGGTAACATAGTTAACATCGGTAACATAGTTAACATAGGTAAGATAGGTAACATCGGTAACATCGGTAACATAGGTAACATAGGTAACATAGGTAACATCGGTAACATAGGTAACATCGGTAACATAGGTAACATAGGTAACATAGGTAACATCGGTAACATAGGTAACATAGGTAACATAGGTAACATAGGTAACATCGGTAACATCGGTAACATAGGTAACATCGGTAACATATGTAACATCGGTAACATCGGTAACATAGGTAACATCGGTAACATCGGTAACATCGGTAACATAGGTAACATCGGTAAGATAGGTAACATCGGTGACATCGGTAACATAGGTAACATAGGTAACACCGGTAACATAGGTTACATCGGTTACATAGGTAACATCGGTAACATCGGTAACATAGGTAACATAGGTAACATAGGTAACATTGCTAACACAGGTAACATCGGCAACATCGGTAACATCGGTAACATGGGTAACATAGGTAACATAGGTAACAGCGGTAAAATAGGTAACATCGGTAACATCGGTAACATAAGTAGCATAGTTAACATAGGTAACATAGGAAACATCGGTAACATCGGTAACATAGGTAACATAGGTAACATCGGTAACATCGGTAACAACGGTAACATAGGTAACATCGGTAACATCGGTAACATAGGTAACATAGGTAACATAGGTAACATCGGTAACATAGGTAACATAGGTAACATAGGTAACATCGGTAACATAGTTAACATAGGTAAGATAGGTAACATCGGTAACATCGGTAACATAGGTAACATAGGTAACATCGGTAACATAGTTAACATCGGTAACATAGTTAACATAGGTAAGATAGGTAACATCGGTAACATCGGTAACATAGGTAACATAGGTAACATCGGTAACATAGTTAACATCGGTAACATAGTTAACATAGGTAAGATAGGTAACATCGGTAACATCGGTAACATAGGTAACATAGGTAACATAGGTAACATCGGTAACATAGGTAACATCGGTAACATAGGTAACATAGGTAACATAGGTAACATCGGTAACATAGGTAACATAGGTAACATAGGTAACATAGGTAACATCGGTAACATCGGTAACATAGGTAACATCGGTAACATCGGTAACATATGTAACATCGGTAACATCGGTAACATAGGTAACATCGGTAACATCGGTAACATCGGTAACATAGGTAACATCGGTAAGATAGGTAACATCGGTGACATCGGTAACATAGGTAACATAGGTAACACCGGTAACATAGGTTACATCGGTTACATAGGTAACATCGGTAACATCGGTAACATAGGTAACATAGGTAACATAGGTAACATTGCTAACACAGGTAACATCGGCAACATCGGTAACATCGGTAACATGGGTAACATAGGTAACATAGGTAACAGCGGTAAAATAGGTAACATCGGTAACATCGGTAACATAAGTAGCATAGTTAACATAGGTAACATAGGAAACATCGGTAACATCGGTAACATAGGTAACATAGGTAACATCGGTAACATCGGTAACAACGGTAACATAGGTAACATCGGTAACATCGGTAACATCCGTAACATAGGTAACATAGGTAACATCGGTAACATAGGTAACATCGGTAACATAGGTAACATAGGTAACATCGGTAACATAGGTAACATCGGTAACATAGGTAACATAGGTAACATCGGTAACATAGGTAACATCGGTGACATAGGTAACATCGGTAACATCGGTAACATAGGTAACATCGGTAACATAAGTTACATCGGTAACATAGGTAACATCGGTAACATAAGTAACATAGGTAACATCGGTAACATAGGTAACATCGGTAACATCGGTAACATCGGTAACATAGGTAACATCGGTAACATCGGTAACATAGGTAACATAGGTAACATCGGTAACAGGTAACATAGGTAACATCGGTAACATCGGTAACATAAGTAACATTGGTAACATCGGTAACATAGGTAACATAGGTAACATCGCTAACATCGGTAACATCGGTAACATAGGTAACATCGGTAACATCGGTAACATCGGTAACATAGGTAACATCGATATCGGTAACATCGGTAACATCGGTAACATAGGTAACATCGGTAACATAAGTAACATAGGTAACATTGTTAACATAGGTAACATCGGTAACATAGTAAACATAGGTAACATCGGTAACATAGGTAACATAGGTAACATCGGTAACATCGGTAACATCGGTAACATAGGTAACATCGGTAACATCGGTAACATCGGTAACATAGGTAACATCGATATCGGTAACATCAGTAACATCGGTAATATCGGTAACATAGGTAACATAGGTAACATCGGTAACATCAGTAACATAGGTAACATCAGTAACATCGGTAACATCGGTAACATAGGTAACATCTGTAACATCGGTAACATCGGTAACGTAGGTAACATCGGTAAGATAGGTAACATCGGTGACATCGGTAACATAGGTAACATAGGTAACATCGGTAACATAGGTTACATCGGTTACATAGGTAACATCGGTAACATCGGTAACATAGGTAATATAGGTAACATAGGTAACATCGCTAACACAGGTAACATCGGCAACATCGGTAACATCGGTAACATGGGTAACATAGGTAACATAGGTAACAACGGTAAAATAGGTAACATCGGTAACATCGGTAACATAAGTAGCATAGTTAACATAGGTAACATAGGAAACATCGGTAACATCGGTAACATAGGTAACATAGGTAACATCGGTAACATCGGTAACAACGGTAACATAGGTAACATCGGTAACATCGGTAACATCGGTAACATAGGTAACATAGGTAACATCGGTAACATCGGTAACATAGGTAACAGGTAACATCGGTAACATAGGTAACATCGGTAACATAGGTAACATAGGTAACATCGGTAACATCGGTAACATAGGTAACATCGGTAACATAAGTTACATCGGTAACATAGGTAACATCGGTAACATAAGTAACATAGGTAACATCGGTAACATAGGTAACATCGGTAACATCGGTAACATCGGTAACATAGGTAACATCGGTAACATCGGTAACATAGGTAACATAGGTAACATCGGTAACATAGGTAACATAGGTAACATCGGTAACATAAGTAACATTGGTAACATCAGTAACATAGGTAACATAGGTAACATCGGTAACATCGGTAACATCGGTAACATAGGTAACATCGATATCGGTAACATCGGTAACATATGTAACATCGGTAACATAGGTAACATCGGTAACATCGGTAACATAGGTAACATAGGTAACATAAGTAACATCGGTAACATCGGTAACATAGGTAACATAGGTAACATAGGTAACATGGGTAACATCGGTAACATCGGTAACATCGGTAACATCGGTAACATAGGTAACATCGGTAACATCGGTAACATCGGTAACATTGGTAACATAGGTAACATAGGTAACATAGGTAACATCGGTAACATCGGTAACATAGGTAACATTGGTAACATAGGTAACATCGGTAACATAGGTAACATAGGTAACATCGGTAACATAGGTAACATAGGTAACATCGGTAACATAGGTAACATCGGTAACATCGGTAACATAGGTAACATCGGTAACATAGGTAACATAGGTAACATCGGTAACATAGGTAACATTGGTAACATCGGTAACATCGGTAACATAGGTAACCTAGGTAACATAGGTAACATCGGTAACATCGGTAACATAAGTAACATAGGTAACATAGGTAACATCGGTAACATAGGTAACATAGGTAAAATCGGTAACATAGGTAACAGGTAACATCGGTAACATCGGTAACATACGTAACCTAGGTAACATATGTAACATCGGTAACATAGGTAAAATAGGTAACATAGGTAACATCGGTAACATTGGTAACATAGGTAACATCGGTAACATCGGTAACATTGGTAACATTGGCAACATAGGTAACATAGGTAACATCGGTAACATAGGTAACATAGATAACATCTGTAACATCGGTAACATCGGTAACATACGTAACCTAGGTAACATATGTAACATTGGTAACAAAAGTAAAATAGGTAACATAGGTAACATCGGTAACATTGGTAACATAGGTAACATCGGTAACATCGGTAACATTGGTAACATTGGCAACATAGGTAACAAAGGTAACATCGGTAACATACGTAACATAGGTAACATCGGTAACATAGGTGATAAAGGTAACATCAGTAACATCGGTAACATCGGTAACATCGGTAGCATAGGTAACATAGTTAACATCGGTAACATAGGTAAGATAGGTAACATCGGTAACATCGGTAGCATAGGTAACATAGGTAACATAGGTAACATCGGTAACATAGGTAACATAGGTAACATAGGTAACATCGGTAACATAGTTAACATAGGTAAGATAGGTAACATCGGTAACATCGGTAACATAGGTAACATAGGTAACATCGGTAACATAGTTAACATCGGTAACATAGTTAACATAGGTAAGATAGGTAACATCGGTAACATCGGTAACATAGGTAACATAGGTAACATCGGTAACATAGTGAACATCGGTAACATAGTTAACATAGGTAAGATAGGTAACATCGGTAACATCGGTAACATAGGTAACATAGGTAACATCGGTAACATAGGTAACATCGGTAACATAGGTAACATAGGTAACATAGGTAACATCGGTAACATAGGTAACATAGGTAACATAGGTAACATAGGTAACATCGGTAACATCGGTAACATAGGTAACATCGGTAACATATGTAACATCGGTAACATCGGTAACATAGGTAACATCGGTAACATCGGTAACATCGGTAACATTGTTAACATCGGTAACATCGGTAACATCGGTAACATTGTTAACATAGGTAACATAGGTAACATCGGTAACATCGATAACATCGGTAACATAGGTAACATAGGTAACATAGGTAACATCGGTAACATCGGTAAAATAGGTAACATCGGTAACATCGGTAACATCGGTAACATCGGTAACATCGGTAACATCGGTAACATCGGTAACATTACCTTGTTGCGCATTCATTTTTAAACGGCCAATCAAAAAATTAAAAATTTTGTCCGTTACCAGAGCTACACGAGACGCAATTTAAAAAAAAACGTGGAGCTCTGGGGACGAGAATGGTTGGAACTTAAAAGTATTCAGTGCTTCTACTTTTTTTCCAAAACTAAAGAGAATTATGATGAATCAAATTAGCATTTTAATTTTGAATAAATAACGTTAACTTAAATATGCACACGATGACATTTCTTTTGGAATTTTTGGCTTCGACCTTAACAGCTAGTATTAAGTCCCGGGCATGTTCTTTTGTTCTTAGCCCTATATACAGCCCTTACGACGTCACTATAAATTATGGGAAAAATCAACAACAACAAGAAAAAAACATAAACAAAACAAGGTCCCACCGAGATTTGAACTCGGATCGCTGGATTCAGAGTCCAGAGTGCTAATCATTACACCATGGGACCTCCACATACCGATGAGCAGAAAATGCCATACCGGATATCACGATTTGAGCCGTTTACAGTCGTGCCTTATTTATACTGTATGATTAGCTCGAAGAACGTCCCAAGACTCGTCTTTTGCGGTAACATAGGTAACATCGGTAACATCGATAACATCGGTAACATAGGTAACATAGGTAACATAGGTAACATCGGTAACATGGGTAACATAGGTAACATAGGTAACATAGGTAACAGCGGTAAAATAGGTAACATCGGTAACATCGGTAACATAAGTAGCATAGTTAACATAGGTAACATAGGAAACATCGGTAACATCGGTAACATAGGTAACATAGGTAACATCGGTAACATAGGTAACATCGGTAACATAGGTAACAGGTAACATCGGTAACATAAGTAGCATAGTTAACATAGGTAACATAGGAAACATCGGTAACATCGGTAACATAGGTAACATCGGTAACATAGGTAACATCGGTAACATAGGTAACAGGTAACATCGGTAACATAGGTAACATCGGTAACATAGGTAACATAGGTAACATCGGTAACATAGGTAACATCGGTAACATAGGTAACATCGGTAACATCGGTAACATAGGTAACATCGGTAACATAAGTTACATCGGTAACATAGGTAACATCGGTAACATTAGTAACATAGGTAACATCGGTAACATAGGTAACATCGGTAACATCGGTAACATCGGTAACATAGGTAACATCGGTAACATAGGTAACATCGGTAACAGGTAAAATCGGTAACGTCGGTAACATAGGTAACATCGGTAACATAGGTAACATAGGTAAAATCGGTAACATCGGTAACATCGGTAACAAAGGTAACATAGGTAACATCGGTAACATCGGTAACATAGGTAACATAGGTAACATCGGTCCATCCGTTTCGGGTCACGTGGTGCAAGCGACTATGAGAGGCCTAGACAAAAACCGGCAAAGTGAGACACTTGTCTCAATTTTTCCTGGCGCGAAATTGAAAGAGCGATTCGACATGGCGGACCAAAACACAGAAGTGGTAAGTGTTATTAAACTCGTTTTCGGCACAAATATCGATATTTTTCGGTCATTCATTGTTTATAATTCATTTTCACAAAGGGAAGGAATTGAGTATCCTCAAAAAAGCGACTATTTGACGAGGAATTTCAAGGTAAGGGTGAGTTTTGTAACGAGATCACGATCGGCCTTTTCTGTTTATCTACATCTTGTAATTTTGGAAACATAGTAAGCTTACGTTTAGTGAAAAACCTTGATTTTCAACCGATTTTATACCGATTTTATACCGATTTGATTTTATACGTCCTTAGAAAGCAACATAGAAAGTGTTACCCGGCGATTTGGTGAAATAACAACGCCATCGAAGAAGAAAGACGAAGGTAAAGTTTATTATTAATTTGTTCATTGCACTACTAAGTGAAGGCAAGCCGTTCTTTACTTCTGTATTTAATCGTAAACCGTTTTCTAATCTCATTCTTTGATGTAGCTTGATAAAAAAATACGGTGATAAAAAATAATATCCTGTTACTTCTGTCTTTATTTGCAAGGTGCGGAATGTAACAAGCGGGACTTAACACCGCAATCCAAGGCTAACGGGTTTTGTTTAGGACAAAATGCATAAATATAGAACCCCGAGACCATAGTCCCAGTTATACCAAGGGTAACACACAACCCCTCCCCCCCGGGGGGGGGGGGTACTCCCCGAACATTTGGGTGGGGTGTGCGGTACGCTTCTTAAAACCCTTAAATTATTTCAGACCAAAATATGCGGTTTTCGCTACCCTACTTCAGACCTCACCCTAAATTTCAATATCCTATTTCAGACCACTACCCTTAAATCAATACCCAGTTTCAGATGTTAATCAAACCGCATTTCTCAAGGGATGAAAACCATACCCAATTCCAGACCACAGTGCGTAAAACATACCCTATTTCAGACCAAAATGGTCAAAATCTATACCCTATTTCAGACCAAAACGGCTTGAAAACCATACCCTTTAGGGCCGCACATACCTTTATAGCTTGTATAAGGGAGTACCCCCCCCCCCCCGGACAAAACCAAAGCTCTCCAGACTGACTCCATTCAGGAAATAGAATCACATCATCAATGAACGATGGAGATCATATTCTCTGTAGTTAGGATAAACTTTCCAAGATTATTTTATTTATTTTATGTTTGTGTGTATGATAGTGTATATGTTATTATGTACTCTCCATATTGTATCTCCACTGCAAACACGTAATTTACTTTATTTAATCTGCACCCTGACATTTTTAACTTTTTAGTTATTTCATAGCCTGTGACAGCCGCCTCCTCACGGCTATTATTTCAGGGTGCTGCTACCCTTTAATTTTAAAATATATATTTAATTTATCCTTGCAATTTATTTTTTTAAACATCTCTGGGTACAATAAAGCTTTGTTGTTGTTGTTGTTGTTGTTGAGGAAACAGAGCTTGGATAAATGGAAAGAATGGGAAAAAGCATCAATACATTATCCCAAGGTCATGGAGAGAGCCCAGAGAAAATGAAGTCTCACAAAAACAAAGCTTGACTGAGGCATGCACAGGTGTAAAACTCAGCATCATAGGACCCATCTGCCACAACCAAGGAGACGTGTAAAAATGCAAGAAGTTGATTTGAAAAAGGAATTTAAATAAATAAATACCGGTAATAAATGAGATATAATAATAACTAAATAAATAAAAATAATTAATGTTTTAATATTAAAAGAGATGACATGAAACAAAATGGAATGAAAGTAATTTAATTTGAAATGTTTTTTGAAAATTTATATGTAATATGCTGCACATGGTGAGGGACTCTTAAAAGTTTGACTGAAGGGAAAGGTTGGAATGTAAGCAAAATATAACTCCATATTTTTGTTTTCTTCTATATACACCGGTAGTAACCAAAACAAAACAAAAACTCTTATTTGTAATAAAGAGCCTATTAAAACTTTGTTTTGGAGAATAATGTTTGATTTATGGGAGACAGGCAAGTGGGGCAGAAAAAGGATGGGCACGGCCAGGAGAGGTGGTCGGGGGGGAGGGGGGGAAGGGTGGGGTGTTTGGGGATTGCCCTCGAGATTTCCAATGTCTCAATATTTTTTGTTGTTTGTATAAGTTTCCTGGAACCACAAGATAGTTGAGCAGCTAGCTGCTTGGCCTTTATCAGCTCCATAAGCAGTCACTGGCTCATCAGCTTTGTTCTCTGCTTCTTGGCTTCTTTCTTTGAGGCTTTCTTTGCGGTTCTTTTTTGTTTATTTTTACTTTCTACATGGAGCGAAGATTTTTGTCTCAGTGACAATATCTACCATAAAATTTAAATAAGATATTAAAAGGGAAATAAAATTTAATTAGTGAGCCCACTATTTATAGTTCTTACCATGTCTTTCGAAAATATGTATTCCCTGTCAGACAGGAGTCCAGGGGGGAAGACATGGCAGTCAGGTTGTGGGTGGCAGATAAAGGGGCAGGGAAGGAAAAACTCCGAGTGGGCTAGGATAGGGAGAGGAAAATTGTTGCAAATGAGCTAACAACCATTGCCAACACGTTTCAATGCCATTTGGTACCAACTGACCTTAATAAAACAGACATTTCATGTGGTTGAATGAAATATGTTAATGTTTGCTTTAGATGGGGAGGCACTCTATCAAGAAATAAACTTTGTATGGGCTTCTGAGCAACTGAACTGATAGGATACCATTGTTATAGACAGGCCCAAGAATTCTCTTTACAAATGTTTAACACTTCAACTTCAAAAATCTCTTTGATTCTGCAAGGGTCTTCAAATTTTTTCTGTACAAATGCAATGAAAACCATTGGCTCAGCTAATTAAAAGTTAGCTGGTTTCAATATAATTTATTGCTGCTGAACAAGTCTATTTCCTTTTCAAGGTTCCATTTATATAAAATAAGCAGGCAATGAATCAAAATTCAGTTCGTAAATGACCTTTATTAACTGCCCTAAATGATACCCAAAGTAGGAGTTACAGAAATTAAAGTTCACTTGCAGAGAAATTTTTCTAGGCTTTGTATACACAAATAAAGTTATTCGAACAGCCTTACCATTACTTCAAAAATTTCCAACTCAGCTTCCATTCTAGCTATAACTTCGCCATCAGCTAAGTAGTACAAACTGTACTTTGCAAGCTCAACAATAGTTCGGGCTCGGAGTTCTACATGACATTGTTCTGTCACAAATGACAACGAAGCTGCTCTGAAACAGTAGTTTCCATCGCCGAATGTTCTCACGACAGCAACAAATTCAGAGACATGTTCCGTGGGAATTATTAGCTCACATGAACTGAAATCAATGTCAAGTGGTTGATGTATGACATCAGAAGGAGTTTTAAAAGACGGCAGCAGTCGATCTACAATAATGCATGCATCCACAAGGGTTTTGAAGCCAAAATTTGTCGCTGTAGTCCCGCCATTTTGAAAATAAGTTTGAAAATAAGACGCGCATGCGTGTTCTGTTATTGTCTAGGCTTTCCCCGGCAGTTCGTCTCGGATACGTCACCGAAACGAATTGACCGTGAAGAACTGGGAGAAAGCCGTACAGGAACTAGGCAAGGTAACATCGGTAACATCGGTAACATCGGTAACATAGGTAACATAGGTAACATAGGTAACATAGGTAACATCTGTAACATAGGTAACATCTGTAACATCGGTAACATCGGTAACATAAGTAACATAGGTAACATTGTTAACGTAGGTAACATCGGTAACATAGGTAACATAGGTAACATAGGTAACATAGGTAACATAGGTAATATCGGTAACATCGGTAACATAGGTAACATCGGTAACATCGGTAATATCGGTAACATAGGTAACATAGGTAACATCGGTAACATCGGTAACATCAGTAACATAGGTAACATCGGTAACATCGGTAACATCGGTACCATAGGTAACATCGGTAACATCGGTAACATCGGTAACATAGGTAACATCGGTAAGATAGGTAACATCGGTGACATCGGTAACATAGGTAACATAGGTAACATCGGTAACATAGGTTACATCGGTTACATAGGTAACATCGGTAACATCGGTAACATAGGTAACATAGGTAACATAGGTAACATCGCTAACACAGGTAACATCGGCAACATCGGTAACATCGGTAACATGGGTAACATAGGTAACATAGGTAACAGCGGTAAAATAGGTAACATCGGTAACATCGGTAACATAAGTAGCATAGTTAACATAGGTAACATAGGAAACATCGCTAACATCGGTAACATAGGTAACATAGGTAACATCGGTAACATCGGTAACAACGGTAACATAGGTAACATCGGTAACATCGGTAACATCGGTAACATAGGTAACATAGGTAACATCGGTAACATAGGTAACATCGGTAACATAGGTAACATAGGTAACATCGGTAACATAGGTAACATCGGTGACATAGGTAACATCGGTAACATCGGTAACATCGGTAACATCGGTAACATAAGTTACATCGGTAACATAGGTAACATCGGTAACATCGGTAACATAAGTAACATAGGTAACATTGTTAACGTAGGTAACATCGGTAACATAGGTAACATAGGTAACATAAGTAACATAGGTAACATAGGTAATATCGGTAACATCGGTAACATAGGTAACATCGGTAACATCGGTAATATCGGTAACATAGGTAACATAGGTAACATCGGTAACATCAGTAACATAGGTAACATCGGTAACATCGGTAACATCGGTAACATAGGTAACATCGGTAAGATAGGTAACATCGGTGACATCGGTAACATAGGTAACATAGGTAACATCGGTAACATAGGTTACATCGGTTACATAGGTAACATCGGTAACATCGGTAACATAGGTAACATAGGTAACATAGGTAACATCGCTAACACAGGTAACATCGGCAACATCGGTAACATCGGTAACATGGGTAACATAGGTAACATAGGTAACAGCGGTAAAATAGGTAACATCGGTAACATCGGTAACATAAGTAACATAGGTAACATAGGTAACAGCGGTAAAATAGGTAACATCGGTAACATCGGTAACATAAGTAGCATAGTTAACATAGGTAACATAGGAAACATCGCTAACATCGGTAACATAGGTAACATAGGTAACATCGGTAACATCGGTAACAACGGTAACATAGGTAACATCGGTAACATCGGTAACATCGGTAACATAGGTAACATAGGTAACATCGGTAACATAGGTAACATCGGTAACATAGGTAACATAGGTAACATCGGTAACATAGGTAACATCGGTGACATAGGTAACATCGGTAACATCGGTAACATAGGTAACATCGGTAACATAAGTTACATCGGTAACATAGGTAACATCGGTAACATAAGTAACATAGGTAACATCGGTAACATAGGTAACATCGGTAACATCGGTAACATCGGTAACATAGGTAACATCGGTAACATCGGTAACATAGGTAACATAGGTAACATCGGTAACATAGGTAACATAGGTAACATCGGTAACATCGGTAACATAAGTAACATTGGTAACATCGGTAACATAGGTAACATAGGTAACATCGGTAACATCGGTAACATCGGTAACATCGGTAACATAGGTAACATCGGTAACATCGGTAACATCGGTAACATAGGTAACATCGATATCGGTAACATCGGTAACATCGGTAACATAGGTAACATCGGTAACATAAGTAACATAGGTAACATTGTTAACATAGGTAACATCGGTAACATAGTAAACATAGGTAACATCGGTAACATAGGTAACATAGGTAACATCGGTAACATCGGTAACATCGGTAACATAGGTAACATAGGTAACATAGGTAACATAGGTAACATAGGTAACATCTGTAACATAGGTAACATCGGTAACATCGGTAACATAAGTAACATAGGTAACATTGTTAACGTAGGTAACATCGGTAACATAGGTAACATAGGTAACATAAGTAACATAGGTAACATAGGTAATATCGGTAACATCGGTAACATAGGTAACATCGGTAACATCGGTAATATCGGTAACATAGGTAACATAGGTAACATCGGTAACATCAGTAACATAGGTAACATCGGTAACATCGGTAACATCGGTAACATAGGTAACATCGGTAACATCGGTAACATCGGTAACATAGGTAACATCGGTAAGATAGGTAACATCGGTGACATCGGTAACATAGGTAACATAGGTAACATCGGTAACATAGGTTACATCGGTTACATAGGTAACATCGGTAACATCGGTAACATAGGTAACATAGGTAACATAGGTAACATCGCTAACACAGGTAACATCGGCAACATCGGTAACATCGGTAACATGGGTAACATAGGTAACATAGGTAACAACGGTAAAATAGGTAACATCGGTAACATCGGTAACATAAGTAGCATAGTTAACATAGGTAACATAGGAAACATCGGTAACATCGGTAACATAGGTAACATAGGTAACATCGGTAACATCGGTAACAACGGTAACATAGGTAACATCGGTAACATCGGTAACATCGGTAACATAGGTAACATAGGTAACATCGGTAACATCGGTAACATAGGTAACAGGTAACATCGGTAACATAGGTAACATCGGTAACATAGGTAACATAGGTAACATCGGTAACATCGGTAACATAGGTAACATCGGTAACATAAGTTACATCGGTAACATAGGTAACATCGGTAACATAAGTAACATAGGTAACATCGGTAACATAGGTAACATCGGTAACATCGGTAACATCGGTAACATCGGTAACATCGGTAACATAGGTAACATAGGTAACATCGGTAACATAGGTAACATAGGTAACATCGGTAACATAAGTAACATTGGTAACATCGGTAACATAGGTAACATAGGTAACATCGGTAACATCGGTAACATCGGTAACATAGGTAACATCGGTAACATCGGTAACATCGGTAACATCGGTAACATCGGTAACATAGGTAACATCGATATCGGTAACATCGGTAACATATGTAACATCGGTAACATAGGTAACATCGGTAACATCGGTAACATAGGTAACATAGGTAACATAAGTAACATCGGTAACATCGGTAACATAGGTAACATAGGTAACATAGGTAACATCGGTAACATCGGTAACATCGGTAACATCGGTAACATCGGTAACATAGGCAACATCGGTAACATCGGTAACATCAGTAACATTGGTAACATAGGTAACATAGGTAACATAGGTAACATCGGTAACATCGGTAACATAGGTAACATTGGTAACATAGGTAACATCGGTAACATAGGTAACATAGGTAACATCGGTAACATAGGTAACATAGGTAACATCGGTAACATAGGTAACATCGGTAACATCGGTAACATAGGTAACATCGGTAACATAGGTAACATAGGTAACATCGGTAACGTAGGTAACATCGGTAACATAAGTAACATAGGTATCATAGGTAACATCGGTAACATAGGTAACATAGGTAACATCGGTAACATAGGTAACAGGTAACATCGGTAACATCGGTAACATACGTAACCTAGGTAACATATGTAACATCGGTAACATAGGTAAAATAGGTAACATAGGTAACATCGGTAACATTGGTAACATAGGTAACATCGGTAACATCGGTAACATTGGTAACATTGGCAACATAGGTAACATAGGTAACATCGGTAACATAGGTAACATAGATAACATCTGTAACATCGGTAACATCGGTAACATACGTAACCTAGGTGACATATGTAACATCGGTAACATAGGTAAAATAGGTAACATCGGTAACATCGGTAACATTGGTAACATTGGCAACATAGGTAACATAGGTAACATCGGTAACATACGTAACATAGGTAACATCGGTAACATAGGTGATAAAGGTAACATCAGTAACATCGGTAACATCGGTAACATCGGTAGCATAGGTAACATAGTTAACATCGGTAACATAGGTAAGATAGGTAACATCGGTAACATCGGTAACATAGGTAACATAGGTAACATAGGTAACATCGGTAACATAGGTAACATAGGTAACATAGGTAACATCGGTAACATAGTTAACATAGGTAAGATAGGTAACATCGGTAACATCGGTAACATAGGTAACATAGGTAACATCGGTAACATAGTTAACATCGGTAACATAGTTAACATAGGTAAGATAGGTAACATCGGTAACATCGGTAACATAGGTAACATAGGTAACATCGGTAACATAGTTAACATCGGTAACATAGTTAACATAGGTAAGATAGGTAACATCGGTAACATCGGTAACATAGGTAACATAGGTAACATAGGTAACATCGGTAACATAGGTAACATCGGTAACATAGGTAACATAGGTAACATAGGTAACATCGGTAACATAGGTAACATAGGTAACATAGGTAACATAGGTAACATCGGTAACATCGGTAACATAGGTAACATCGGTAACATATGTAACATCGGTAACATCGGTAACATAGGTAACATCGGTAACATCGGTAACATTGTTAACATCGGTAACATCGGTAACATCGGTAACATTGTTAACATAGGTAACATAGGTAACATCGGTAACATCGATAACATCGGTAACATAGGTAACATAGGTAACATCGGTAACATCGGTAAAATAGGTAACATCGGGAACATCGGTAACATCGGTAACATCGGTAACATCGGTAACATCGGTAACATCGGTAACATCGGTAACATTACCTTGTTGCGCATTCATTTTTAAACGGCCAATCAAAAAATTAAAAATTTTGTCCGTTACCAGAGCTACACGAGACGCAATTTAAAAAAAAACGTGGAGCTCTGGGGACGAGAATGGTTGGAACTTAAAAGTATTCAGTGCTTCTACTTTTTTTCCAAAACTAAAGAGAATTATGATGAATCAAAGTAGCATTTTAATTTTGAATAAATAACGTTAACTTAAATATGCACACGATGACATTTCTTTTGGAATTTTTGGCTTCGACCTTAACAGCTAGTATTAAGTCCCGGGCATGTTCTTTTGTTCTTAGCCCTATATACAGCCCTTACGACGTCACTATAAATTATGGGAAAAATCAACAACAACAAGAAAAAAACATAAACAAAACAAGGTCCCACCGAGATTTGAACTCGGATCGCTGGATTCAGAGTCCAGAGTGCTAATCATTACACCATGGGACCTCCACATACCGATGAGCAGAAAATGCCATACCGGATATCACGATTTGAGCCGTTTACAGTCGTGCCTTATTTATACTGTATGATTAGCTCGAAGAACGTCCCAAGACTCGTCTTTTGCGGGAATTTGGATACAAGTCGATCATTGAATTAAAAAAAGGACACAAAACAAAGTGCTTCTTGTAGTTTTCGGATAAATAAAGAAACTTCATTATACATGTTAAATTTGGACTGAGTTGATGCAGCAGTAGGAGGTGGCTGTGTTTCAATGGGTCAGTGCTTGGTTTGCAGGATATTTTGTCTATAGTTGTATTTCTAGCGTATTTCTTCTAATTTTATTTGCAATCTTGTATGCAAAGGTCCCATGGTGTAATGGTTAGCACTCTGGACTCTGAATCCAGCGATCCGAGTTCAAATCTCGGTGGGACCTTTAATTTTTTTGTTTCACTTTTTAACTCGAAGCTACTGTTGTGGTAACAAAACTAAAAATAATTATGATCATGGTAGCACTTTAATTTTGAATAAATTAAGAGTCTGCGTTAACTTAAATTTGCGTCACACTGTGACATTTCTTTTGACATTTTGTTGGCATTCCATCATGCATTGCCGTTAAGCGCTTTCCTTCTTATGTGGATCATGACTTAAACTTGCACACGGTGACATTTCTTTTGACATTTTCGGCTTTGACCAACAGCTGGTATTAAAGGGAGGGTTTCACGGTTCGACGCATGTGCAAGCTATGACAAAACCCATTTAATTTCATTGTTTAGACCAATTCAAAGCGAGTAGATAACTCTGGCGGAAATTTGCATGTGAAAATGTTGCGGTCAGTCAGCTGATTGACTGGATGATTATACCTGCTTCAATAAAGGTTGCTTTGGTCATTGGTAATTGGGCATTGGGAAGCTATTGTTTTGCGGTCACTCAAGCGAAGCATTGCATTGTGTTCCGTATGCCAAATGCCAATCCCAAATTACCAATGACCAACTGCCATAGCAACCTTTATTGAATTAGGTGTATACATTCCAATGTGCGCCATGAAAGCTACCAGAACGTATAGAATAAATCCTTCGGGTTAAAGGTTTTATGGGACGTTTTCACTTGACGTCACGCTGGTGTACGAAACAAAAGATCTCTCATTAGCAAGTATTACTTTCTTTTGTTCCATCCACCAGCATGGCCGCTGGGTTTTTGTCTTTTAAATCCTCATGGAATGGTTCCAAACCACCTATTCAGTGTTGACTTCGCTGGTGCAATCAGTTGAAATTTTCTGTGAATTTTGATCATCCTTCGCTTTGTTTGGACTAATTATAGTATGTGATTATTGGAGTAAATATGAGTGGTTTTTTAAGATAAAATTGGTAAGAAAGCGAATAAAGCATTTTAATCTGTGCACATGCGCCGAACCGTGAAACCATCCCTTTAAGTCCCGGTCGTGTTCTTTTGTTCTTAGCCCAATATACCATCCTTACGACGAAACTATAAATTAGGGGAAAAAATCAACAAGAAAAAAAAAACGAAACAAGGTCCCACCGAGATTTGAACTCGGATCGCTGGATTCAAAGTCCAGAGTGCTAACCATTACACCATGGGACCTCCTCATAACGAAGACCAGAAAAACGTCATACGTGACATCAGGATTTGAGCCGTTTAAAGTCATGCATTACTGTTTATACTGTCAGAAACCCATAAGTGGGTTGAAAAGTGCAACTGTCTCTTGACGCTTGAAAACAAGCTTCCGATTATTCAATTCCTAGGAAGTCGTTACAGCCATATTTGGAAAATCAAGATAAAAATATTAACCAATCAATTCGCTAGAACAACTTGCTTCCAATCTGCCTGGACCGAGGGGTTTCCAAATATGGTACTAAGGAAAAATTAAATATTCGGAGTGCGAATGCGCGTTACACGTTTCAACCCACTTTTGGGTTTCTGATACTGTGTGATTAGCTCCAAGAACGTCCCGAAGACTCGTCTTTTGTGGGAATTTAGATGTTAGTCGATCATTGAAAAGAAGAAAAAGAAAGAAAAACAAGAACACAAAACAAAGTGCTGGTAGTTTTCGGATAAATAATTAAAGAAACTCCAATTTAGTTAAATGTGGGGAATCAATTCAGCAGTGGCACTGGTTCGTCTGCAGTTCAGACCGGAACTATAGTTATGATAAGCAATAAGCAAAGATCAACATAACATAAAATCTTAAATATACAGAATTCACAGAAACTTATTAACCAGGCAATGAAAAAACGTCTGCAATCTGACATAAAAGTTACTTTATGTTAAGCAAAGCTATAAACATCAACATATGAGTTTGGTTATTTTCAATCAGTGTTTACTTTTTACACTTGGAGATGGTTCTGTGGTTTTACAACGTAACCAACACATAAACTCACGTCGATCAACAGCGGGTCGACGTTTTCGCTGTTATTTATTTCGATAAAAGATAGCCGACCAATGAGGGTGGAATTTTTCTCAAGTTTACCATTTCTTAGTGTAGCATGTGAGACGTTAGCCTTCTGTAAGAGGGCAGCTGTATTTCAATGGGTCAGTGCTTGTTTTGCAGGATATTTTGTCTATAGTTTTATTTCTAGCGTATTTCTTCTAATTTTATTTGCCGTTTTGTATGCAAAGGTCCCATGGTGTAATGGTTAGCACTCTGGACTCTGAATCCAGCGATCCGAATTCAAATCTCGGTGGGACCTTCTATTTTTTTCTTTCACTTTTTAACTTGAAGCTACTGTTGTGGTAAGAAAACGGTCTGGATATTAACAGCTGGTTAATTTTCAACTGTCAAGCGACATACATTTTAACTGGCAACCGAGTGTACGGAGCCGAGTCCAAGAGTCAAATCGAGCCGTTAAGAGCCAAGAGTCAAGAGTCGGTCGACCGAGAAGTAAGAGTTCTTTTTATCGTCCACGCTAAGACCGTTTGACCAAATCTACAAACACTGTATTTTGCACCATCTTTGCCCTACTTTCGAAATGGTGGCCACGACCGTGAAAGCTTTTATACATGTAGATCAACGATTAATATGCCGCGCCGCAGTAATGAGATGTTAAAAAAAACCCGGTGAGTGAATAGTGAGCAGTACCGCGCACGGCAACTCGTGACAGCCTCCAGTCACACTTTAAGTGCACATGAAGTGAAATTTTACTACCACTTTTTTCTCGATAATCTGAAAAAAGGTGTTTTAAGAATTATTTTGATGGGTAAATAAGTCACTTGAAGTGGCGGGAACATATTTTAACAAGCGACGCAAGTTGGGCATATTAGACAAGGACCTGGGTTTTTAGTGTATTTACGATTGAGCGCGTTACTTGTTTTACAGTGGAGTTTTGGCACTTGTGGAATGTTTCTTTCGATTAAATATGTTTGAAAGCGACGCATATTTTAGCCCCAGGTTCGTCCTCTTCTCCGCAGGGTTTTGTTATGATCGAACACACGAATGACGTCACAAATACATTGTTCGGAAACTTTTTGGCCGCGCTCAAAATGTCGCAAATTTCAGCCCCCTGCGGGAGTTTTCAATCCGCTAAAAATAGTAGATCTTTTCCGCGCAAAACAGGAAAACGATTGAAAATGAAATAAAGGTGATATAAACAACATAAATCTCGAAACCAAAACGGTAGTAAACTTTCAATCTATGTGCACTTTAAGATTGTCCTGATAGAGGTTGAAACCCACAGTTAAAGTCCACTCTGTGTGATTGGTTACTGTGCGACGCGCCTTACCGTGAGCACCAAACAAACCTATTTACAAGTTTGCACGATGTCACCAGCTAATTCTTATGATCATTTTCGTAACTGCGCTATACGCAAAAAGCAATAAAGTGAATAAAATCTTGGTATTTTGTTACTAACTTTACACTCCTGTGATAAACACGACTCGGAAGCGACAAGATTACATTCCATCGCGCTCAACTTTGCGAGGAAGCGTGCTTGTCAACTTAATTCGCGTTCTCTGATTGGCTAACTTGTAAAACCGTTTGTTTGGTGTTCAAGACTGAGTACTGGTCTATTGTTTAAATGCTTCACCTTTGGCATACCGGGAGCATCACTATCCAGGAACTCGCATTATTTTTATGCATTGTGGTTTTTAAAAGACAGACTTACAGAGCTCGTAATGAAGTGAAGCAGTTAAGCGACAAATATGGACAACAAAAACGAAGAGAAGAAATGGGCAGACTTATAACGAAAGGTCTAGTTTGCGCTGAATGAACAAAGCGCGCGCTTCTAAAACAGGAAAATGGAACGCGCGCGTTGGAACATACATCAATGGAGACTACCATGGCAACGGAACCTTGTTTTGAGTCGGAAAAAGAAAGCAGAGTTTGTTAAAAGAACCATCGGTGAAGAAATGTTTGCATATAGAGGACGATGACGATTATTTTTCTTGCATCGAACGAGGAAATACTACGAGCTTTGTTAAGAAAATGAAAACTTTTGTTAATAAGCGGGAACTGAATTTTTTGGAGATTCTTTGCCGAGAGGTTTCGACTGTGCTAACGAGCAAAAAATACTTTCAAAAACGAAAGTAAATCTTACCTTGTCGTCTTGCATGCAGCGTAATGTAATAACAGAACCATAACTGCCAACCGCAGTAAGAGTAAGTAACACTTTCTCGCCCATAACGAAACTTTTTCTTTACGCACGAAAAGCACCACTTGTTCTTTTGGCAAAAAGCACGAAATAATTGCGTGAAGTCATAAATAGAGCATTATGACGCGGCGTGCGCGCGATCATTCTCGTTTCCAGTCTCCAGAGCTGCATGGGTCTCTTAGCTGCAGGATCCTGGGCACGAGCACCAAGTGGCTCATTCCCGGCCGCATTTCTCTCCGGTTTTTCTGAACCAAGGTAGAACTTTCTATTTTTGTCGTCTTTTTATTCAGAAAGTTTAGGCTTACTTATCGGAATGAAATTGTGGTCAACATATAATGGAAAAAACATGTGCTTGTGTTTCTCTTCAATATGTTGAAAATTGTGGCATCTTCTATTCTTTCAAATGAATTAATCGCCCACAAGGTACCACATTTTTTACCCAGAAAATCAAGGAAATTAAATAGCCGGACCAGTGCTATCCTCGTCAACCTTTAATCCCGTTAAACAGACTGCCCTGTTGAATGGAAAAATTATTAGTGCTGTTACCCGGTCAGGGAACTGAACAGATCTCGTTACGAAGTTAGTCCGCCGTCTCTCTTCTATGAACACGTGAATGGAATTTTTTACAAAATAAATGTCGTAAACTGTCCGCTTATATACCCCCCCCCCCTCCCCAAGGTTATAGGCCCATCCGTTTGGTATTTGGTACATTATTCCGGCTATACCCCCTCCTCCTATATATAAGGACACCACAGTTTCTGAACAGCAATTGTTTAAAAAAATTTGCACCAAATTAACCAAAACAACGCAGAGTGCTAACCATTACACCATGGGACCTTCACATACCGATGAGCAGAAAATGTCATACCGGATATTACGATTTGAGCCGTTTACAATCATGCATTATTTATACTGTATGATTAGCTCGAAAAACGTCCCAAGACTCGAGGGGTTTCCAAATATGGTACTAAGGAAAAATTAAATATTCGGAGTGCGAATGCGCGTTACACGTTTCAACCCACTTATGGGTTTCTGATACTGTATGATTAGCTCCAAGAACGTCCCGAAGACTCGTCTTTTGTGGGAATTTAGATGTTAGTCGATCATTGGAAAGAAGAAAAAGAAAGAAAAACAAGAACACAAAACAAAGTGCTGGTAGTTTTCGGATAAATAATAAAAGAAACTACAATTTAGTTAAATGTGGAGAATCAATTCAGCGGTGGCACTGGTTCGTCTGCAGTTCAGACCGGAACTATAGTTATGATAAGCAGTTAGCAAAGATCAACATAACATAAAATCTTAAATATACAGAATTCACAGAAACTGATTAGCCAGGCAATGAAAAAACGTCTGCAATCTGACATGAAAGTTCCTTTATGTTAAGGTGGTTCGATACAGTTTTCTGGAGACCATACCAACATTTTTCAATCGGCTTTTAAGCGATCTTCTCCAAGTCAGATCAACGTGAAATTTTCACCTCTAACTTGTTTTGACTTGAAGTTTGGCAAAATGTATTTTCTGGTAAAATCGATATTACCATGACAACGATAAACAAGAAACTTAGAAATCAGTCAAAGTGAAATTTAGCGCGTTTAAGATCTCGCATTGAAAATCCCACATAGACATCTTAAAATATGGTATATGGCATATATATTTTGAAAGAATAAAAAAATTCTGTATGTTTGAATTAAAATAAATCGCAAGAACATTTTAAACCGTACTTTTTGTATAGAAGTAATATATGAGCCATGAGATTAACACTGGTTTCGTGAAATTACTTCCAAATAGTGTCATAATGTAGCTTCATGTTATGTTTGCACGCCAGGAAAGTTTTGTGTACTTTCTCCTTTGCGATCTTGAGAACTACCATTTTTCCTAACATCGCTCCGTGTGTAATTTTTGGGTAGTTTTCGATTTCGATCGATTTTGCGAAAATCTCAAAAACGGCTCGATGGATTGTTTTAAAAAAATCACCACGTATGCTTGGTGATGTGAAAAATATTATCTCAAAGTTTCATTGGCATTGATTTATTAGAACACCTTGAAATTTAAAGATGAAGACGACGTTCAAAGTGGCCGATAGTTGGCGTTACAAATTCGGCATAGTTGTTAACTTATGCTAATGATTTCAAATCAATGCGCACCACATTCCTCCATGATTAATACATTTCATTGTAATCTGCTTTGCATCTATTACACGCAAATCGTGCCTCGCACGTGTTTGTTAACGTTAGGATCATGTGCACTATATTAAGCCTATCATTACATAACTATTATTATTTAACGTTCCTGAGTACATGTAAAACCCTAGAATTATTGCATTTGTGACTGATAGAAACTTTTAACAACATAGCCTGGTGCAACATTTAGTGTTGTCTTTCTTCAAAAAAAGATGATTATTTTACAAAGGATTTTTTTGTCCTTTGTCACTCGTGGTGGTGCTTTTTCTGCTGCTAGTCCTGATTTCTTTCCTGATTCCCATCCTGAGGTCTCTTTTTATGATTATTTTGCGCAATTAATGCCCTTTTGCGTTTCAAAGACGTTTTCACAGCAGCCATTTTGAACGTAAAAGAAAACAGTTGCAAAGAAATTTGCATCATAGAGCGTACAATGGATGTATTAATCACTGAGGAATGTAGCGCGCATTTTTTTAATAAGCACGCGCGAGGCACGATTTGCGTGTAATAGATGCAAAGCAGATTACAATGAAATGTATTAATCATGGAGGAATGTGGTGCGCATTGATTTGAAATCATTAGCATAAGTTAACAACTATGCCGAATTTGTAACGCCAACTATCGGCCACTTTGAACGTCGTCTTCATCTTTAAATTTCAAGGTGTTCTAATAAATCAATGCCAATGAAACTTTGAGATAATATTTTTCACATCACCAAGCATACGTGGTGATTTTTTTAAAACAATCCATCGAGCCGGTTCTGAGATTTTCGCAAAATCGATCGAAATCGAAAACTACCCAAAAACTACACACGGAGCGATGTTAGGAATCAAAGGCTCCTTAGAGCCAACCCGTGAATTTGAAATGCTAACGCTTAAGGCAATAATTGCGGAAAGCTTATGTTTTCACTCTGTCACGGTTCAATATTTTTTTTTAAATTAAACGTAAGGAACTTTGACAAACGCAAAAAATAAAAATACAGGACATCACTTTCATAATGTTCAGTCCGAAGAAGAAAGAAAAAAAAAAAGAAAAAAAAAGAACGCCCCGAGCGGGATTCGAACCCTGAGCCTTTTGAGTGTAAGTCCGCAATTTACACGACTTGTAAAATAAATTTTATTACCTAAAAGCAGATAACCATCAAAATGCGTGTCTCAGTTGAAAATTCTTTTTAGATCGATTTTAACGTTGCATTAAAGACTCCAAATGCCAAACATCTTTAAGCTTACTGTTGTTTTTATTCGTTTACAGCAATTTAGTTATTGTTATCGCTGGATTCACGCTGTTCTTGTTACAAAACGCATTCGTAACAAAGCATTACGTCACTAAGTTTACAGCTGATGGAAGGAGTGAGCGAGTGAGTGACTCATTTGCATATCTGTCGTCGTTACCGATAACCCGTTCATTACGCATGCGCGTATATTCACGGGTTAAAAATGGTAGTTCTCAAGATCGCAAAGGAGAAAGTACACAAAACTTTCCTGGCGTGCAAACATAACATGAAGCTACATTATGACACTATTTGGAAGTAATTTCACGAAACCAGTGTTGATCTCCTGATTCATATATTACTTCTATACAAAAAGTACGGTTTAAAATGTTCTTGCGATTTATTTTAATTCAAACATACAGAATTTTTTTATTCTTTCAAAATATATATGCCATATACCATATTTTAAGATGTCTATGTGGGATTTTCAATGCGAGATCTTAAACGCGCTAAATTTCACTTTGACTGATTTCTAAGTTTCTTGTTTATCGTTGTCATGGTAATATCGATTTTACCAGAAAATACATTTTGCCAAACTTCAAGTCAAAACAAGTTAGAGGTGAAAATTTCACGTTGATCTGACTTGGAGAAGATCGCTTAAAAGCCGATTGAAAAATGTTGGTATGGTCTCCAGAAAACTGTATCGAACCACCTTAAGCAAAGCTATAAACATCAACATATGAGTTTGGTTATTTTCAATCAGTGTTTACTTTTTACACTTGGAGATGGTTCTGTGGTTTTACAACGTAACCAAGTTGTAAATCAAGGAAATTAAATAGCCGGACCAGTGCTATCCTCGTCAACCTTTGATCCCGTTAAACAGGCTGCCCTGTTTGTATGCAATAATTATTAGTGCCGTTACCCGGTCAGGGAACTGAACAGATCTCGCTACGAAGTCAGCCCGCCGTCTCTCTTGTATGAACACGTGTATGGAATTTTTTACGAAATAAATGCCGTAAAATGCCGCTTATATACCCCCCAAGGTTATAGGCCCATCCGTTTGGTATTTGGTACATTATTCCGGCTATACCCCCTCCTCCTATATATAAGCACACCACAGTTCCTGAACAGCAATTCTTTACAAAAATTTGCACCAAATTAACCAAAACAACGCTTGTTTATCACAATATTTTTTTTCCTTGTCAGCGAAGAAACCCTCGCGAATTTGTATTATCCCAGGGTTTATAACCTGTATTTTAGTTACAGAGTGCTAACCATTTACACCATGGGACCAAACACAGGACAGCGAGATGAAAACTGTCAAGGGTTTTTTTTTTGCGTAAAAGAAAAACAAAAGTAAACTGCTAGAGCTTTTTCCGCTTCACCTTGGTACCAACGAAGAAACGACCATCGCGGACTGCCAAAAGGAAATCTCGTTCCGCTGGGTAACGCGGACTTTGGGAACGAGATTGAAAAGTGCACTGCGGAGAGATTGGACGGTCGTACTCGGGCGCATGCGTATGGGATCTTTAATTCGGCCAAAACTTTCTTTTCTTTTGTTCAGCAGAATGAGTTATCTTTCTAAGATTTTTTATGGGCCCGATATTTTTAACACATCGCAACATCGTACACGATCGTTTTTCCCATTTGAATCAAGTAATGGCGGCAAGCCGAAGCCAAAGAGTTACGTTTGAAATAACTGATCTTCCCGTTGGAAGTTGAACTTAAAAGTATTCAGTGCTTCTACTTTCTTTTCAAAACTAAAGAGAATTATGATGAATCAAAGTAGCATGTTAGCACTGTTGGAATTTTTGGCTTCGACCTTAACAGCTCGTATTAAGTCCCGGGCGTGATCTTTTGTTGTTAGCCCTATATACGGGACAGTAGGCAACTCTTACAAGGTCTTCTCTGATTTGCTAACTATATACAGCCCTTACGACGTCACTATAAATTATGGGAAAAATCAACAACAACAAGAAAAAAACATAAACAAAACAAGGTCCCACCGAGATTTGAACTCGGATCGCTGGATTCAAAGTCCAGAGTGCTAACCATTACACCATGGGACCTTCACATACCGATGAGCAGAAAATGTCATACCGGATATTACGATTTGAGCCGTTTACAATCATGCATTATTTATACTGTATGATTAGCTCGAAGAACGTCCCAAGACTCGCTTTTTGTGGGAATTTGGATATAAGTCGATCATTGAATTGAAAAAAAAAAGAAGGACACAAAACAAAGTGCTGGTAGTTTTCGAATAAATAAAGAAACTTCATTTTCTATGTTAATGAGACCCTGATGTGTGATACACTTGAGATACTGAGTTGATACTAAATTTAGCATTGATAAAAGGCAATAGAGGTCCCACCCCAAATACGTAGTCATGTAAAAGAAACGACAAGGATACCAGTTTTGTGGCAACACTAGGGTGGCAGGAAAGGCAGAGCCTATGTCCCTAGAGTAGCGGTGTCACTAGGGGACCCCTCCCCACTAGAGTAGCGGTGTCTCTAGAGGGGACCCCCCCGAAGTAGCGGTGTCTAGGGGGGGGGGGGGGGGGAGAGATGACAAAGCTACCAATGCTGGGTGGGAGGGAGGGAAAATATATGGACACGATACCAGCTAGAAGAGTGAAACTCAAATGTGGGATGGTTCGTGTACAGTAGCTTAACTAGTGTCCGAACGGCATGCTATAATCACATGACCGCGTGAGAGGGAAATCACTGGGAGCTTTGTCGGCCAATGTTTGACTGTGAAAGTAATATTACTTCACGCTAGAAATTACCTACAGGACTGTTGCACTATAGACCATAGGCCTATATAGACTATTGCACCAGTGACCGAAAACAGCATGGCAGAATCACATGACAGCATGAGTGGGAAATCACTGGAACTTTAACCTACAATTTAACCTAGTAAAAGTACAATTACTTCAGGCAGGCAATGACCTATGGGCTGTTGCAACAGATACTTCAGAGCTCATTAACCTCAGTTTAATAGCTAAAACTTCTAATTAAATTTGGACTGAGTTGATGTAGCGGTAGCAGTTCGTCTGTAGTTCGCCGTTGTCAGGACACAGAGATAATAAGCAATTAGTGTGCAACCAATTGCAAGAGACAATAGCAAAGACTGACATAATATAAAATCTTAAATATACAGAACAGAAACTGATGAACAAAGCAATGAAAAAATATCTGCAATCTGACATGAAAGTTCCTTTATGCTAACAAAGCTATAAACATCAAAATATGCTTTTGGTTATTTTAAATCAGTGTTTATTTTTTGCACTTGGAGAAGGTTCTGTGGTTTTACAACGTAACCAACATAACTCACGTCGTTCAAGAGTGTATCGATGCTTTCGCCGTTATTTTTTTAAAGCATATTGTGTGTAGTGATCAGTACTTCGACAGAAGATAGACCAATAAGGCTGCAATTTTTTCTCAAGTTTACCATTTCTTAGAGTAGCATGTGAAACGTTATCCTTTTGTAAGAGGTGGCTGTGTTTCAATGGGCCAGTGCTTGGTTTGCAGGATATTTTGTCTATAGTTGTATTTCTAGCGTATTTCTTCTAATTTTATTTGCAGTCTTGTATGCAAAGGTCCCATGGTGTAATGGTTAGCACTCTGGACTCTGAATCCAGCGATCCGAGTTCAAATCTCGGTGGGACCTTTCGTTTTTTGTTTCACTTTTTAACTTGAAGCTACTGTTGTGGTAACAAAACTAAAAAGAATTATGATCATAGGAGCACTTTAATTTTGAATAAATAAAGAGTTTGTGTTAACTTAAATTTGCGGCACACAGTGACATTTCTTTTGGCATTTTTGGCTTTGACCTTAACAGCTGGTATTAAAGGGAGGGTTTCACGGTTCGACGCATGTGTAAGCTATGATAAAACCCATTTAATTTCATTGTTTAGACCAATCCAAAGCGAGCAGATAACTCTGGCGGGAAATTTGCATGTGAAAATGTCGCGGTCGGTCAGCTGATTGAATGGATGATTATACATACCAATGTGCACCATGAAAGCAGAGCGAAGAAAAAATCCTTCGGGTCAAAGGTTTTTTTATTCAGTGTTGACGTTGTTGGTGTAATCCGTTGAAATGTTCTGTGAATTTTGGTCATCCTTCGCTTTGTTTGGAGAAATTATAGTATGTGATTAATGAAGTAAATGGGAGTGGTTTTTTAACCGATAAAATTTGTAAGAAAGCGAATAAAGCATTTCAATTTGTGCACATGAGCCGAACCGTGAAACTACCCTTTTATAAGTCCCGGGCGTGTTCTTTTGTTCTTTGCCCAATATACCGTCCTGCCGACGTAACTATAAATTAGGGGAAAAATCAACAAGAAAAAACAAAACAAAAGGCAAAACAAGGTCCCACCGGGATTTGAACTCGGATCGCTGGATTCAAAGTCCAGAGTGCTAACCATTACACCATGGGACCTCCACATAACGACGAGCAGACAAAAGTCATTCAATACATTACTATTTGAGCCGTTTACAGTCATGAAAAACAAGGACACAAAACAAAGTGCTGGTAGTTTCCGGATAAATAATTAAAGAAACTCCAATTTAGTTAAATGTGAAGAATCAATGCAGCAGTGGCACTGGTTCGTCTGCAGTTCGCCGTTGTCAGGGCATAGGGAAGACCGGAACCGTAGCTATGATAAGCAATTAGCAAATGAGATCAACATAACATAAAAAATTAAATATATATATATACAGAATTCACAGAAACTGATGAACCAAGCAATGAAAAAAACGTCTGCAATCTGACATGAAAGTTCCTATATGTTGAACATAACTATAAACATTAACATATGGTTTTGGTTATTTAAAATCAGTGTTTATTTTTTGCACTTGGAGATAGTTCTGGGGTTTTACAATGTAACCTAACTCACGTCGTTCAAGAGGGTGTGGCCGTTTTCGCTGTTATTTGTTTTAAAGCATATTTGTGCAGTGATCAATATGTCGATAAAAGATAGACCAATGAGGGTGCAATTTTTTCTCAAGTTTACCATTTCTTAGTGTAGCATGTGAAACGTTAGCCTTTTGTAAGAGGTCGCTGTATTTCAATGGCTCAGTGCTTGTTTTGCAGGATTGTCTATAGTTTTATTTCTAGCATTTTTTTTCTAATTTTCTTTGGAGTTTTGTAGGCAGAGGTCCCATGGTGTAATGGTTAGCACTCTGGACTCTGAATCCAGCGATCCGAGTTCAAATCTCGGTGGGACCTTTTATTTTTTTGTTTCACTTTTTAACTTGAAGCTACTGCTGTGGTAACAAAAATAAAAAGAATTATGATCATACTAGCACTTTAATTTTGAATAAATAAAGAGTCTGCGTTAACTTAGTTTGGGCTTCGACTTATAGAACTAACCTTTCTCGTCTTGTAATTTTACAGAAACGAGTGGTGAGAACAATAGCTAAAACCCAATTCTATGCACATACTGATCCAATCTTTAAAAACCTTGGCATTTTAAAATTTCATGACATACACCTATTACAACTTGGCTTATTCATGTATTCCTATCAAAACCGTACTCTTCCTTTAAAATTTTATTGTAAATTTACCTTACAGAGACAAATTCATTCATATAATACGAGGAATTCCCACGCTTTTCGTCTACCTTTCTGTCGGACTAATATCAAACAATTTTCCGTTTTTTACCAAGGACCCAAATTTTACAACTCCTTATCTAATGAGATCGTGAACTCGTCCTCCCCTGCCTCCTTTAAAAAAGCAATTAAGACGTTTATTTGTAATAAATATTAGTAATCTTATATAAATGTGTCAAAAAGTATCCGTCGTCATGTTCTTATTTTGTTAATGTCATCTTACAAAACTGAAGCTGAGGAGGCCTAATTAACATAAGCTTCATAGTTTCTTTTAGGCCTCCTCGCCATTGTTATCTCTATTCTTTTTATATTAATGTGTTATTGTAATATGGCCAATAAAATAAAATAAAAAAAAAAACAAACTTAAATTTGCACACCGTCATTTTTGGCTTTGACCTTAACAGCTGGTATTAAATCCCGGGCGTGTTCTTTTGTTCTTAGCCCAATATACCGTCCTTACGACGTAACTATAAATTAGGGGGAAAATCAACAAGAAAAAAACAAAAAACAAGGTCCCACCGAGATTTGAACTCGGATCGCTGAATTCAAAGTCCAGAGTGCTAACCATTACATCATGGGACCTCCACATAACGATGAGCAGAAAAATGTCATACGAAACTTTACACTGTATGATTAGCTCCAAGAAGTTCCCAAAACTCGTCTGTTGTGGGAATTTAGATATAAGTCGATTATTGAAAAGAAAAGAATGAAATAAATAAATAAATAAATAAAAACAAGGACACAAAACAAAGTGCTGGTAGTTTTCGGATAAATTAAGAAACTCCATTATGTTAAATATGGAGTTGATGTAGCAGTAGCAGTTCGTCTGCAGTTCGCCGTTGTCAAAGCACAGAGATGATAAGCAATTAGCGGGCGACCAAGAGACAATAGCAAAGATCAACATAACATAAAATCTTAAATATGCAGACCAGAAACTGATGAACCATTAGCAATGAAAGATCGTCTACAATCTGACATGAAAGTTCCTTTAATATGTTCTGAACATAACTATATTAAACATTTGGTTTTGGTTATTTTAAATCAGTGTTTCATTTTTGCACTTGGAGATGGTTCTGTGGTTTTACAACGTAACCAACATAACTCACGTCGTTCAACAGTGGGTCGACGTTTTCGGTCGACGTTTTTTCCGTCGGAAGATAGACCGATAAGGGTGCATTTTTTTTTTTTCAAGTTTACCATTTCTTAGTGTAGAATGTGACACGTTAGCCTTTTGTAAGAGGTGGCTGTATTTCAATGGGCCAGTGCTTGTTTTGCAGGATATTTTGTCTATAGTTGTATTTCTAGCGTATTTCTTCTAATTTTATTTGCAGTCTTGTATGCAAAGGTCCCTTGGTGTAATGATTAGCACTCTGAACTCTGAATCCAGCGATTCGAGTTCAAATCTCGGTGGGACCTTTTATTTTTTGTTTCAGTTTTTAACTTGAAGCTGCTGTTGTGGTAACAAAACTGTCTAGATATTAACAGCTGGTTAATTTTCAACTGTCGAGTGACACACGTTTTAACTGGCAACCGAGTGTAGTCAAAGAGTCAAATTGAAGAAATTCTAAAGGTCAACCGAGAAGTAAGAGTTCCGCTTTTTATCGTCAAGGCCAAAACCGTTTGACCAAATCTACAAACGCTGTATTTTGCACCATCTTTTCCCTGCTTTCAAAATGGCGGCCACAACCGTAAAACCTTTTATAGAGTAACGATTAATATACGAGACCGTAGCAATGAGATGTTCAAAAACCCGGAGAGTGAACAGTGTGCAATACCACGCACGGCAACTCGTTTCAGCCTCCACTCGCACTTAAGATTGTCCATAGAGGATGAAACCCACAGTCAAGGTGGCTCGACTGGGTTTTTGAGCGACGATACCGTTTAGCTTTGAGAAACTTGTGAACCACCACAAACGAGCCAACGGAAAATCGATTGCCACAGCTGTACTAGAGAAAGATTAAAGTTTCAGATGAGGTTAGTTTTATGGAAATCGGAGTTGCCAAAGCAACGTTATGACGTCACTTCCTGTTTTACATAATACTGAATTACTTGTCATCAAGAGATAATTTTGGAAAACGCTCTCTGGATCTTCGACCTGACGTACGTGTCCTTAGGTCTACAAAATTTTACAAATTTCTATGGAAGCGTTTTCGAGAAAATTTCGAGTGAAGTTTTAAGGTGTTAAAATACAACAAAAACAAAACAATTTTGAAATGTTATTAAAACTTATGTCTACAAGGCTTGATGAAATAATGTTTTGGTCTGACATGAATTTTATACCATCCAAATACCTTAGGTGAAAATCTCAAGGAAATCTCTCTGTTTGGATTTCAGAAATATTACCTTGAATATGAACTGGCCTGGAGTGTTATTTCGCTTTTACATCAAATTGACCCTACACTTATTAAAATTGTCATAAATTAAAAAGCAAATGATGAATTTTTTTTATAACTTAGTCCTCATAAAGATTAATTAATATTTAATGCAACTGCCAAGTTTCAAATTCATTGAAACGTTCTAAGGCTGTCAATTCACAGCCTCAACGTAGGAAAATATTGAGCTGATTTTCATGAAAGTGATTTGTTGATCTCATCATGCGTCTCCATTGTCTCGAATCGCCATGCAATTGTAAATTTCAGTACATAATGAATTCATAAACACTTCATTGCTTTGTTTTAAGTGTTACATGAATTCATGATGTACTGAAAGCTACAATTCCACGGCGATTTGATACAATGGAGATGCATAATGAAACAACAAGCCACAAGCGCGAAAATCAGCTCAATATTTTCCTGAGTTGGCGCTAAAAATTGACAGCCTTAGAATGTTTCAATGAATTTGAAGCTTGGAGATTGTATTAAACATTAATTAATCTTCATGAGGACTAAGTTTTAAAAAAATTCATCATTCGCTTTTTAATTCATGACAATTTTAATAAGTGTAGGGTCAACTTTTGATGTAAAAGCGAAATAACACTCCAGGCCAGTTCATATTCAAGGTAATATTTCTGAAATCCAAACAGAGAGATTTCCTTGAGATTTTCACCTAAGGTATTTGGATGGTATAAAATTCATGTCAGACCAAAACATTATTTCATCAAGCCTTGTAGACATAAGTTTTAATAACATTTCAAAATTATTTTGTTTTTGTTGTATTTTAACACCTTAAAACTTCACTCGAAATTTTCTCGAAAACGCTTCCATAGAAATTTGTAAAATTTTGTAGACCTAAGGACACGTACGTCAGGTCGAAGATCCAGAGAGCGTTTTCCAAAATTATCTCTTGATGACAAGTAATTCGGTATTATGTAAAACAGGAAGTGACGTCACAACGTTGCTTTGGCAACTCCGATTTCCATAAAACTAACCTCATCTGAAACTTTAATCTTTCTCTAGTTCAGCTGTGGCGGTCGATTTTCCGTTGGATCGTTTGTGGTGGTACACAAGTTTCTCAAAGCTAAACGGTATCGTCGCTCAAAAACCCAGTCCAATCTGTGTGATTGGTTACTGTGTGACGCGCCTTACCCTGAGCACCATACTTGGTAACATACGTAAAATCAGTTACATCTGTAACATCTGTAATATCGGTAACGTCGGTAACATAAGTAACATCGGTAACATCGGTACCATAGGTAACATAGCTAACATAGGTTTACGTCGGTAGCAGATAGTATAGGTAACATAGGTAACATCGATATCGGTAACATCGGTCACATAGTTACGACAGGTAACATAGACTAACATAGGTAACCTCGGTAACCTCGGTAACACAGTTAACATAGATAACGTCGGTTACATAGGTAACATAGGTAACATCGGTATCATCAACAACATAGATAACATTGGTAACATCGGTAACATAGCTAACATAGGTAACATCGGTTAACATCGGTGACATAGTTAAGATAGGTAACATCGATAACCTCGGTAACAGGTAACATCGGTAACATAATTAGCAAGCTGGCATTCTGAATTTAGTTGAAAGATCAACATGTGCTTCTTTATATCTGGCGCATGTAGGGGACGCGAACTGCTAAACTGATCTGACAGAATCGGTCAAACAAATAGTACACTATTAGCCAGTCTTATGTTAACAGTAAACAGGATTGATAAAACAATTTGTTGCTTTTTTCTGAATTATCTCTTTACAGCTTGTAGAACTGAAGATATAGTTTTGCTTGCCGCGATGTTGACAGTCCGGTTTGAAGTCACAAAATAGCGACTACTATATCTTTCCACGAAGGATTCATTTAGATCAATAAAGCAAACATTGTGTGACACCCGCGCATACTCTCGATACAAAAATCGGAATGAAATGCTTTGAAACTGAACTTACTTGTAGAATAATATGATTGTAAACAAAAGTGAAAAAAGTTACACATTGTAATCATCATACATGAACTCAATGCCGTGAAGCATTTTCGAGTTTCGAAACCGTTGCAGAACCTTTTGTGCGGGGTTTGGATTAAATATTTTTGGTTGACTAGATCTTCTCTAGATCCTATGTACACCAGCAGCATTTTCGTTTGTGGTCCTTTTAAATAAACAAGAGGCTCCTAGCAGCCTATACTCATGCGCATGCGTAAGTTAGTTTCATAATATATATTATAAACATGATAAGAAGATGTCCGACATGGCGAAGAGTACTCCTTTCATTCAGTCATCGTTCCTGCAAACCACGTTGTTTACTATTGATTGTTTTTGAAATGAAGGCTGTACCACAATGAAGGGAATGAATCCTCTAAGTCTTATATATACCAAACATGAACATTGCTAATGTAAGTAGGGTTGTAGGAGACGCTGTCGTGACACTTCAGTAACGCTCTTTTTACCGGAAGTGAGAGTAGCCGGAAGTCACTAAACAGGAAGTGTAGTGGAAAAGCTATGAACCGGAAGTGTACAATTTAAAATATGCGTGCATAAATTTGCATGCAAAATCGTGACACAAAAAATAAAATAATAATAATAAAAATAATAACAAGAAAAACGGAGCCGAAACCTTACCTCATGCCGCTACGCGCATGAGTAATAAAGCAGCAGGAAAGCTTTCGCTTGTTTGTAAGATAAATCCATGTTAAATTCTTTCCACAATCTACAAAGCTCTCTGGACTTGCACGGAATGTTGTGTTACATAGGCCGTGTTTTCACGAGCGATTTTTCAAGTCGCTGAGCGAGTGACAGTCGGAAATCTCGTGAAAACAGTTGCTTGTCCAACTCGCTTAAAGTTAAGCGAGTTGGCGAACTACAATAGAATTCTCATTAAATTTAAGCCACCAAACCAGGTCGCTTAAGCTTGTCGGCAATTAAACAACAAAGAAGGGCATTGTATTGTCGTTCTTTTGTGTTCTAATTTTCTATTGTTTTAACAAAAGAAAATATATCGCGCATGGTATAAGAAAAATGAATAAAGTTCTGTCCGTGAAAACGCATAAATTTTTTAAGCTGCTTAACGCGGTCAGTAAACAAATTACCTGCAGGAATGTTAAGCGAGAAAAACTGCCTCGTGAAAACACAGCCATAATGATTTTGTCAGCGCAAGAATGTTCGCCATTCAATTGACAAGATCAGATTTCATGTTTAAGCATATGCTAATTTGTTGCAAACTTGAACTAGAAGAAATGTTTTCAGAAAGAAGCGATACTATTTATACAGAAATTGTCAAATGAAAGCTACAATATTATTTCAAACCAAAAACAACACTTCTGTATAACTCATACCTGTTTCACTGATTCTGTGCATCTCTGCTAATTTATGCTAACTGTTTACGCCAATCTATGGTAATTGTTTACCTTTACCATCTCTGCCTTTACCGAGTACTTTATTACATTGTAAGGACGATGAAACCATGTTTGTCGCTTTGACTTGAAGGCCAGAGAATGACGAACATGGTTTCTTTAATGTTAGAAAGCAGCCCCGAATCCCAAGTACATTAGCCACGCAAAATTCATGTGTAAAATTGTTTCTGAACTTCATGTTAAAACAAATCTTAAATGAAACTACTTGTAAATATAATAATCAAATTTAAAGACTGCAGGGAAAGTTATGTAACAAAAAACAAATTTAGCCATACTTAAGGCTGGTTTTCAATGGCAACGGAGTCGGAGTCATAAGAGCACTTCCGACCTAGTGGAAGTCGTAAGCGGAGTCAGAAGAATCAGAATGGTTCCAATTTCTTCCGATTCCGCTTATGACTCCGTAATCCTCCGATTCCGTCGGTTTGATTTTCACTAGATCGTAACGCTCTCAATTCTGATTATAACTCCGACTCTGTTGTAGTGAAAAGCAGCCTTTAGTTGTCGGTAAAAGTGTATCAAATTTGCATGTCAAAAGGGTATACAAACGATCATTAATGAAATGATTTTTTAATCCTTTTAACACCCCCTTAGACAGCGGCAAATGTGATTGCCTGAACTTTTCGGTTTTCATACACTGAAACTGATTATCTTGTTTGTAAGCGCATTGTTAATATTTTAGAATGCAGAATATCATTGTTACTGATTACTTCTATTCTTATTCAAAATTGTTGTCATAAGAATAAATACATTGGTATTATACACCTCACATGGATGTGGTGTTATGCAAACACTCTTCTATGCTAAATGTCATAGGAGAACAAAAGCTTGCCAACCCAATTAGTTTTCTTTGAACTATCTTGCTTTAAAAGTTCAAATCACACCACCTCATAGACCGCTTTCATAATGGCGGCCGATTTATTTATTCTTTTATATGTATGTTAATTAGTCTCACTGGCCTCGGTAACATGTGCAAAATTCAAAAGAATTTTTACTCTAAAATGAGGCCAGTGAGGCTAATTAACATACATGTACATATAAAAGAATAAATAAATCGGCCGCCATTATGAAAGTGGTCTATGTTCAGTTGCAATGTTCTTCGAAAAGCTGCAGGCCGATTTAGAAACAAGAGGTACATTTGTATCAAATGCGACCGCGATTTTGGAAAGATTGGTGAGTGACGTTTATATTCCCTATACACTTCCTATACATTTCCATGTCTATTACCCAACATGCGTCAAACGTTTGCTCGACGGATTTTGTGCAAATGATATGCATGTGCGGAGGTCGTTAAAACGGTTCAGACATCGGCTTAACATTCGAGCCAACCTATTATTGCGAGAGAACTGCCTGATACGTACAGATGTTGAATGAAAGTGCAAGCGATGTTGCATGGAATTAATTTAACCTGTTCAAACTGTCCCAAAATTTTGCCGAACAAAACGTTGGCGCAAACGTGGAACCGTTTAATGTTTATTTTTTTGTCATATGTTTATGTATAGTTTAAAAAACGAGCAGTAGTGTATTATCAGGTTTAAAAACCGAGGCGAAGCCGAGAGTTTTTACACCTGATAATACACGTGCTGCGAGTTTTTTGAACGGCTTCAAAAACATTCTTTCAAAAGCGTGTCCCTTCGGAATTAAAACAATTGCACTTTTGTGCAAAGAGGAAATTAGCATACGAGAAAAACAAGTAGACTAGACTGATTAGCATACAACACATGTGCCACGTCTTCGACGAAGTGACCATTGCTTCCCGGCTCCTGTCGAAAGTTTTGGGATTTTATAGTTCTGAGGGAAAACATCTACTGAAAAATGCTGTACTAAAGTTGTCAGTTACGGTAGAGAAAACGGCTGACAATTTTTTTTTCAGAGAAAGAGAACGAGTAGAAATAAGCAGCTTGCATCTGCGAACCAGTCGCTTACCTGGCAATTTACACGAGGGCGCTGGTGTCACTCAAATAACGGCTCACTTGTTAAACTGTTGGTTGTTTATTTTGTTGAGACGATTTCAAATAGAATGGCGAAAGACCAGATTTCGTAACAGTACTGCACAAAAATTTTAAAGTCACCATTTGTCCTGAACAATTACTACCCATATCAGTAATCTTTATGTAAAGATTACGTGTGATCTTAATATAAATATCACAGTCATTTTAAAATCATTCTCATTAAAAATTCAGCGATAATAGCATTGTTTGCCCATTAAGGTGGTTCGATACAGTTTTCTGGAGACCATACCAACATTTTTCAATCGGCTTTTAAGCGCTCTTCTCCAAGTCAGATCAACGTGAAATTTTCACCACTAACTAGCTTTGAATTGAAGTTTGGCAAGATATATTGTCTGGTAAAATTGATATTACCATGACGACGATAAACAAGAAACTTAGAAATCAGTAAAAGTGAAATTTAGCGCGTTTAAGATTTCGCATTGAAAATCCCACAAAGACATCTTAAAATATGGTATATGGCATATATATTTTGGAATAAAAAAATTCTGTATGTTTGAATTCAAATAAATCGCAATAAATTAATAAATTGATTGGTAATAAATTGATCGAGAGATTAACACTGGTTTTGTAAAATTCCTTAATGATAGTGTCAAAAAGTAGCTTGATGTTATGTTTGTAAACCTTGAAAGTTTTGTTTACTTTCTCTTTTGCGATCTTTAAAACTACCTGTTTTCCTAACATCGCTTCACGTGCAATTTTTGGGTAATTTTCGATTTTATTCGCTTTTGCAAAAATCTGAGAAACGGCTCGACGGATTTTTAAACATTCACTGTGCATGCTTACCGAGGTGCAAAATATTATCTGAAAGTTTCATTGACATTGATTCACTGGAACGCCTTTAATTTTAAAGATGAAGACGACGTACGAACCGGCCGAAAAAATTGCGTTACAAATTTACTTTTTCAAGTTATGCTTAATAATGATTTCAAATCAATGCGCACTGCATTCCTCCGTGATTTATACTTTCGTTGTGATGTGCTGTGCATCTATTATTATCTTTTATTCGAGCATGATTGTACCTTATTACTCTCCTTGCTACATTCCAGATTCTCCAAGTCTCTTTTTAGGATTATATTGAGCAATTAATGTCCTTTTGCGTTTTGAAAACGTTTTTAAACCAGGTGTTTTGAACGCAAAAGAAAACATATACAAAGAAATTTGCATAAACGAGCGTACATTGCAATGTTTCAATCACGGAAGAATGTAGTGCGCATTGATTTGAAATCATTACTGAGCATAACTTTAAAAAGTAAATTTGTAACGTTTTGGCCGGTTCGTGCGTCGTCTTCATCTATAAATTTAAAGGCGTTCCAGTGAATCAATGTCAATGAAACTTTCAGATAATATTTTGCACATCGGTTAGCATGCGTGGTTAACGTTTTAAAAAAATTCATCGAGCCGTTTCTCAGATTTTTGCAAAAGCGATTAAAATCGAAAATTACCCAAAAATTGCACATGAAGCGATGTTAGGAAAAATGGTAGTTCTCAAGACCGCAAAAGAGAAAGTAAACAAAACATTTAAGGTTTAAAAACATAACATCAAGCTACTTTCTGACATTATCATTAAGGAAGTTCACAAAACCAGTGTTAATCTCTCGATCAATTTAATACCAGTACACAAATAGTAAGGTTTAAAATGTTATTGCGATTTATTTGAATTCAAACATATATATTTTTTTCTAAGTTTCTTGTTTATCGTCGTCATGGTAATATCGATTTTACCAGAAAATATTTAATGCCAAACTTCAATTCAAAACAAGTTAGTGGTGAAAATTTCACGTTGATCTGACTTGGAGAAGACCGCTTAAAAGCCGATTGAAAAATGTTGGTATGGTCTCCAGAAAACTGTATCGAACCACCTTAAGCCCCGAACTCCCCTGTGACTGAAATCAAAGCCGCCACCAGGCTTTTCATAATGACCGTAGATTACCAGGTATAAAGGACCATACACGTGATCGATTTGCGTCGTGTGATTGGCTGATATGCTCATGAATTATTAATGAGTTTTGAATGTTATTTTAATCTATTCTATTAGGCTATTCCAGTATTTAATTAAAGGCTCCTATGAGCCAACCCGTGAATAAGAAATGGTAAAGCGTAACGCGATGTTGCGGTAAGCTTAATATGCTTTTATACTGATACGGTTCGATATATAAAATTAAACGTAATCACTTCTGAAGAACGCAATAAAAAGGTTCATGGCGAGATTTGAACTCGAGCCGTTTTACTGCTGTCTTATAACCATAACAAGAACCACGCCACTAGGCCACGAAAACTATAAGGGCAAAATTTTATCATTTTAACGTAGATATGCGGAAAAAAGGGGTATTAAATCCGTTTCAAGTCTGCAGCTTGGTTTTAATTTTGCAATAACACTCTAAATGCCAAACATGTTTAAGCCGTTTATTGTTGTTTTTATTAATTTACAGCAAATTGATTATTTTTATCTCTGTTCTTCAGGTTGTTACGCAAAGCATTCGATAAGATAACCAAATTTAGCTTTTTTACACCGTACGCAATGTACGGTATTTTTAAATTATAAACACGCGTACGGCTCGATGTCTTTTAAAATAGTAATCTGCGATATGATGTGTGATGTATTCTGTTCAGTAGAAAAACGCAAGGATATATTTCCACTTGAGGAACAGATCAGACCGACTGACGACATATGAAAGTCGACCTTTAGGGACGGACCATTTAATTTTTGTGTTGGGAGTTTCTTCCTGCAGAAGAAATTTAAGAGAAAAAAATCGTGCACAAGAAAGCACGTGAACAAAACTTCAAGCATTTTGGAAAAACAAATTCTTGCAAATTGTGATACTGAAAAAAATTCATACTTAGAAGAAATTGCCCAATTGTGTTTAGGTGAGAATTAGGTCTAGGGGACACTTCATGATGTCTATCATAAAGAGCATGAATCTCATTAGCGTGCATTTCTGGACATACCTCCATTTACTGTATTTATGTTTTTGAAATGGCAAAATTCGATCTGAAGAAAAGATAGATACAGCTATTTTAGGGCGGGGGTAAACATGAAAATGGACACTTTATCCAAACAATTGTAATTTCGCAACTATAGTTCAGAACCATATACACCTATACATCAGAAGAAAGCTTAGGAATCACAGATACTGAAAATAACAATTATTTTGCCCTAAACTAATTTATAACTCGACACCAGATCAGTATGTTCACCACATGCTGTGAAAAACCTAGATGAACTTGAGAAAAGATAACTGCTCATAGATTGCATGAAATCAAGTGATTTAAGTTTAAAAAAAAGTACTGGGTTCACTCTCTTGGATTAGCAGAGCAATTTTGGGAGTCACTAAAATTACGGGCACAGTGCCAGTTCAAAGTTCAGTAAGATCTTTTAGGTGAGATATTTCTCAATAACTTGCCTAAAATTCAACTTATGGAAAAAGTGTCTGCTCATCTTACTCAACTCAGAGAGGATACAGCCCTAAAAATTTCAGATTAATTGAACTAACACATCCCTAGATATCCTTTCTCAAAGGTATAAAATGCGTATTTTCTGTAAGCCGTCACAGAGTTTCCCTCGAGCCTTGCAAAACTTCAAAAAATCACGGATGCGTTGCCATGGAAACGGCTTTGCTTATTTTTACTGTGTGGCAATAAAGAGCTCGCAGCGGCACAGAACTTACAAACTAGACCTTCAAACAACTGTCTAAAGGATAACAAATATTAATGGTAGAGGTATAGATGGCATAAAGAAAAAAATTCGTCTTTTTGACCACATTTCATGTTTACTCCCGCCTTAATAAACGTTGTCAGAAGATTAGTGCATAATTAGTGCATTGGGACATTACACGACCGCAAGGCATTGTAGGTCCAACTCATCTTGCCTACATCTGTAGGTTAACACTCGTTAACATCTCTCAAACTGACCTTGGACACCTTATGTACCAGATACAATATGAGCGACCGTATTGTATTGGATATACAATGTCGAGCCGAAGGCGAGACATTATACAGCTGTTTGATCAAACGTTGTCACTGATCGGTCTTACCCCTACGCGACCAGACCGAAAGGGAGTATGGGTGAATTAAAATGCATGATTAGTTATTCTATATCGCGTTTACAACGGAGAACAAAACTCATGTTTGTCTTCGCGTGTTACGCAAAGACAACCAGAGTCGCTTCGATAAGGACGTTCCGTATTTTGATAATGTGCAGTTATTGAATGTGAATTGATTTCACCCCATAATCCTTTTCGGTCTGGTCGCGTAGGGATGAGACCGATCAATGACAACGTTTAATCAAACAGCTGTATATCCAATACAATAAGGGCGCGAATATTGTAATGTACTTACGAAATGAAAAGCACGCTTTGTTTTACCCTGATTAGAGAATTCTCATGGGATGAAATGATCAGGGAATGCAAATCAAAATTATTCGTCAGTGATTGCGAATATGGAAGGATGTCGTTTTCGAAGCCCGAAAAATGCAGACGAAGAGGCAGCTTGGTTGGAAGAGACTACTCCCAAAAATACAAGAAATAGTACTGAATGAAGTATTAAGATTTTCGAGGAGTGGCAAAGTACTCGCTCAAATTAGGTAGCTGCAAACGAGGCGCTGGGCTTTGGCTACGCGAAGGTGGACGAAGTTCAAGATTTAACTAGCGATATCGCGCAAATGTCGCCTGTGTCTTTAAATTTCTAGATGACGAAGTTCGTGGGAGAAATTGTAAATCGTTCCGGTGGTCGGTACCCTCCAAGATCATTTTATCACATTGTTTGTGGGATAAATAGACATATATCTAACGTGAATGGCGAAGATGGCGTAAACATTGTAGCAAGGGGTGACCGAAGGGAAGATTGAGAAATTGGTTCTCAGCTGTTGAAATACACATTTTACAGATTTTAATAGCCAATTCTGACTCTTGGTTGTTCATTAATTCATTGCGTCCCTGTTTTGCTTTAATGCGGGGGTTTTGGTATTCTGCATGAAATTGGTGACAGAATACTGAGTGACCTATTAGTATTCTGTATCAATTTCATACAGAATACCAATAGGTTAATTAGTATTCTGTATCAATTTCATACAGAATACCAATAGGTTAATTAGTATTCTGTATCAATTTCATACAGAATACCAATAGGTTAATTAGTATATTCTGTATCAATTGGTCAACAATTCATTATAATTCATAAACCCCAGTTTTTCCCTGCTATCTTTTCAAGCCCTCCCCGAGCTTTCAGACAGTTGAAATTTGTATTGGGTTTACAGTGGTGTCCATGTGACTTAAATTACATGTTTGGATTGGCTTACTTGCTCATGAATTATTAATGAATTTTGTAAGAGGTTTTACACAAGGTAGTATTTTTTATCGTTACACCGTAGTACTGACGTACACGAGAACAGAACCCCATTTTATTGGGCAGAGAACTGAGAGAACAGAGATCCGGTTAAGCAAAGAGTAGCGTTTTGGGGTTTAGCATTGATCTACAGTGTTTAGGGTTAAGCACTGATTTGAAAACGGTTAGCTTTCATATGGGTAATGCTCTATAAATATGTTAAAAATTACATTTCCCGGCAGCTAGTCCACGTTGGTATAGTGGATAAGGATATTAGTTATGAAGCGAACGACTCGGGTTCGAGGCGTACACTATACTGATCTTTTTTTCTCATTTTACTCTAAGTGTGAAATAGGTTTTACTTCATGTAACTTAAAGTGAAATGGAAAGGTCTGTTTGAGAGATGTTAACGAGTGTTAACCAAATCTATATCGCTTAGCGCCCGTGTCGGTCACAACATGGCATCAACGCTTTAAGGTATGTTTAAAAGTCATTGACCCTGAGGTCATTTCGGTGTTGGGCCGGCAAATATCCCGCCAGTGGGAACCCACAATGCCTTGCGCTCTTGTAATGTACCAATGCTCAATTCTTCAGACTCCCATTGTAAACTCCCATTCTATAAACTATTACTGTGCCAACAAAAGTTCAGTGTAACTTAAATGCGAGGTCGAATATTAACGGCTTTTGTCAGTTAGAAGTTAAATAGATTTCTATTTTTTGCATGGATTTTTTTTTGCGTTTTTTTGGCGTGGATGGGTGTGTGTATCGAAACCTTCATTTTTCGTATGTTAATAAAATAAACCGTTGTTCAGAAGGTCGAACTGCATGGTTATGTTTTGACAATGTAACTAACATTGACCCGTTGATGTTTCTTACAGACGTCAACGCTACATCTCATAAAGTTTTTTTTAAAACTAGAGATATTCCTTTTGATGGTGTCCCCTTCATCATAATTGGCGAAAAACGGCTAAAATGTAAAAAGCCGAAGGTGAGAATTAGTTATTTAAATTATTACTTAGAACTGACACTTTATGTAAAGCCGTTGGCCTGACAATGAATATCCATGTCAGTGTCCGGGCTGAAAATATTCCATGGTCTGAAAGTACATAAAGGCCGCCCAACCCTAGCAAAAAGTACATACAGGCCGCCCAACCCTAGCAAAAAGTACATACAGGCCGCCCAACCCTAGCAAAAAGTACATACAGGCCGCACAACCTTAGCAAAAAGTACATACAGGCCGCACAACCCTAGCAAAAAGTACATACAGGCCGCCCAACCCGAGCAAAAAGTACATACAGGCCGCACAACCCGAGCAAAATGTACATACAGGCCGCCCAACCCGAGCAAAAAGTACATACAGGCCGCCCAACCCTAGCAAAAAGTACATACAGGCCGCCCAACCCTAGCAAAAAGTACATACAGGCCGCCCAACCCGAGCAAAAAGTACATACAGGCCGCCCAACCCGAGCAAAAAGTACATACAGGCCGCACAACCCGAGCAAAAAGTATACAGGCCGCACAACCCTAGAAAAAAGTACATACAGGCCGCACAACCCTAGCAAAAAGTACATACAGGCCGCCCAACCCGAGCAAAAAGTACATACAGGCCGCACAACCCGAGCAAAAAGTACATACAGGCCGCCCAACCCTAGCAAAAAGTACATACAGGCCGCCCAACCCTAGCAAAAAGTACATACAGGCCGCACAACCCGAGCAAAAAGTACATACAGGCCGCCCAACCCTAGCAAAAAGTACATACAGGCCGCCCAACCCGAGCAAAAAGTACATACAGGCCGCCCAACCCTAGCAAAAAGTTCTAGGAGTGTGATTGTCGTCATTCTATTTTTTTATGACAACTTTACAAATTAGTTCATGATGTTTAACATTTTCTATAACTTTATCTTCAGTGCACAGCCAAAATAATTATCAAAGAAATTTGCTTTTTTCCGCTTTTTAAGGTAAGGATCCACGCTTTTTTAAATAAAAGTGATGTTTTCTTTAGCATTAATCAATATTAAGTTCTTTATAAGGCATGTCTCTCTCCATTTCCCTCTCTTATCACAATCTTATCGGGAGTGAATTCTAGTAGGTCCCTTGTTATATTTTCTCTACATCAATGATCAGCAAAATTTTGCAACACGCCACACCAATAAGGTATGCGAATCAGTGATATAAATATCACTATTGCTGGTTTGCCCGTGACGTCACGGCGGCCATGTTCTCTCTTTCCGAACTATTTTCATGCGAAAAAAATTGTATTGTATTGACCACCAACATGGCCACCTTGTCACATGGTTGCAAACCAAGAATAGCAGGCTCGTCACTGGGGGAGATTTCCACATATGTCAACTCAGACTTAGTTATTCGACCATTCTCTAATATTAGCTAACATATCAAAACAGATGTTCATCGGATCTGATAAAAATTAGCTATAATTCCAACCATTTGAATGGGTTTCATCTTGTAACTAAAAGCTCTTGGTCTAAGTATTGACGAACCATTATGTTGGTCAGCCAATATTGATTACATTCAGTTATGTGGGTCATTAATAAAATACATGTACCAAAACATAACGTTAATTTTATTCCCTCCTAGTTGTGGGAATCCCCTTCGCAAAACGGCCATTTGGCACAAATGTATGCATATTAATTAGCTAAATTTAGTTGAGTGGCAAGACAACAAGAATAGCAGTCAAGGAATGAAAGCTATTCAATCGTATTCTATATTGATCAGTCTTGTAGCACAAAGTGTTATTGGAATTGGTTACTTTGATATGTTGCTTTCTCAATACGGGAAGTGAAGCGCATGTTTGATCATTTTCACGAGAATTCAAAATTGGTTCATTGTACATTTTAAGGAGGCTGGCTCTATTAGTATTTTTTGTCGTGGGGTGCCTGTTTCGAAATCAATTTCGCAGGGAAGACATGCTTCGATTGCTTTCGTACTTTGCCAATTTTATCAAATGTGATAAACAAAAATGTTTCACTGGTTTCGTTTCCAAGCTACAGCGGTTACCACAGCAATACTAATTGCCTTGCTCCGAATTTTGCTGCCTCTTTACCTTAGAGAGGCGGTATATTTTGTAAGATTTCTCGCCAACTCTCTTACACATCAAAGTTGGACAGCATGTTTTGTGTGTGTAACGCTATACTTCGAAGATTATCGCGGAGACAATAACAGTCAGTTCAATATCACTACACTAAACCAGGTTTTGATTGCCTTTTTCAACAGATTCAAAGCGACACCCAAGCCAGAAAAAGAACGGCGTCGAAAAAAGTGAAAAATGCTTTAAAAACTGAGCCAGGAGTGGTGGAGAGGTGGTTTCACGCCACATTCACTGACCACCTCCACCACTCCTGCTCAAATCAGGTAAATTGACATCATCCTGGTAACGTATATATAACGTATGAATCACACTCTTAAAAATAAACTATATTTAGTACTGTAGAGGCGCTTTTCTTGGCCTTGTATATAAAATAAATATGAACTTTGGTGAATTTATTCTGCCGAAGAGCGTGTATGTTTGATCTTAAATTAGTCATAAGGTCACCACTGAAGCTCAAATGCTCATCTCTTTTTGACAGCAACCATGTCAGCCACACTAACATTATTAATATATATATAGATAGGGTGAGCCTAACAACGTCGCTCTCTAAGGTGAAAGGTCGGAAACACAAGAATTAAGATTGACGACCCGGCTACTTTTCAGTTTTAGCAATTCTCAAAAACAGAATTACGCGAGGCTTACGCGACCGTCGGCACAGTACATTTAGACCGTACAAAAGTTCATAAAAACAGCTTTTTCTGCGTCTAAAATAAACTAGTATGACTAATTTCCGAATAAAACACACCTGTTACGTATCAAAAATTGCCCGAGAAACTGATTTGGAAATCAAAATTGCAAAAAATACACAAACATATTTGCATAAGGCGACGCGAGTAAAGTTACAACGGCTTTGGTTACTAAAAAATCCAAGTCTTGTTTTGTTTACATAAAATCGCTTTTCAACCTATGTAATAAATAAACAAACACATAAAATTGCACAACACAATCTTTCGAAAAATTCTATTCAAATCTCAATAAGTGATTCAAGAAATGAATACAACTGAATTTACGCACGTTTTATAAACAATTCTCCAAATCTAACGAGAGCACAAAGAAAGTCAATCACGGATTGATAGCGGAGCACTTGCCGGGACCGAAGGCCCGGCTGCGCAGCACCATACTCATAGAACCTGTATCCGTCATTTTTCATGGTCATGGCTAGCGGAATGTTTCCCGGGCGCGCCTCCCTGACATGTGTCAATCAGTCAGCAGTCAAGTCGGTCGCGCAAGGCAAATTCGCGGGCGCGTATGACGTCGAAAAAAATGCGCGTATGACGCCACACGCGCGGCTACACAGTCGTCAGCTCTGTAAACGCTAAAGTTGGATCTTTCGCAGTGTTTAGCGGAGCAGTAAAGTCATTACTTCCCTGCATTTTTTCGCGGTTTGCTACTCAAGACAGGGATACTAATTAAGGGATTCTCAGAAGCCGCTTTAGTGGAAAAAGAAGAGCTTTCAGGGATAAAATCTTGCTTCGAGGAGCCCTCATACGTTTTTATCAATGCTGCAGCAGGAGCAATGCGGGAAGATCCCTTGTTTTTATTACAGATTTCAGAACCGAAGAAGCGGAGTTTTGATGGATTTCCAAGCAGTCCAGTGACTTAAAGGTAAAATAAATCTCATTTTTCGATGGGAATTTATGTTTATCAATTTTTGATTGACTTTTTCTTGTGTGTTAAGTTTTGGAGACATGTTTATGAAACGTGCTCAAATTAAGTCGTGTTGTTAAAGCGGCCTCTTGAAGAGGAGGAGACAAGGAAGAAAAGATGGAAAACGGATCGTGTATCTGTTTCCTTACCAACAGTTACATTAACATTAAGCTCGGTACAGCTCTTCAGCTCTGTTTCGGGGGTTTTGCACTTGCAAATGTCCGAGTCGACCTTCGCTTTTATGAGGCCTTAGATTCGGTGAGCTCTCTCTGTTGCCTTGGGGTCATGTATTTATGCTTTTTCCCTTTCTTTCCCCCCGTTTTTCTTCCGTGCATTATAAAGCTCTTCACTTCCTTGGTGCTGTGTTTCTTTTTCTCAGAGCGCAGTCTAGTGGACTTTGGTTTTGTGTGCCTTACTCTTGGTATGACTGGGGCTATGGTCGTTTTGTTTTTCGTTTTAAAACTCCACTTCTGAAAACGACCTTAAGTGCCCAGCATCGCCGTTTCTCACTAAATGTCATCCTACAAAATCTTCAAAAAGTGTTAAAGGGACTGTTTCTTTCCTTAAGGTGTCACTATGAAAATTAATTTAATTCTTAAGTAATTTATTTTATGTTATGATTTATTTAGTATAGTTTAAAAAACGAGCAGTAGTGTATTATCAGGTTTAAAAACTCGAGGCGAAGCCGAGAGTTTTTACACCTGATAATACACGTGCTGCGAGTTTTTTGAACGGCTTCAAAAACATTTTTTCAAAAGCGTGTCCCTTCGGAATTAAAACATTTGCGCTTTTGTGCAAAGAGGAAATTAGCATACGAGAAAAACAAGTTGACTAGACTGATTAGCATACAACACATGATCATTGCTTCCCGGCTCCTGTCGAAAGTTTTGGGATTTTATAGTTCTGAGGGAAAACATCTACTGAAAAATGCTATACTAAAGTTGTCAGGTACGGTAGATAAAACGGCTGACAATTTTCTTTCAGAGGTAGAGAACGAGTAGAAATAAACAGCCTGCATCTGCGAACCAGTCGCTTACCTGGCAATTTACACGAGTCATTCAAATAACGGCTCACTTGTTAAACTGTTGGTTGTTTATTTTGTTGAGAAGATTCCAAATAGAATGGCGAAAGACCAGATTTCGTAAAACAGTACTGCATAAAAATATTAAAGTCACCATTTGTTGCACTAAGAATCCTGAACAATTACTACGCATATCCGTAATCTTTATATAAAGATTACGTATGATCTTAATATAAATATCACGGTCATTTTAAAATCATTCTCATTAAAAATTCAGCGATAATTGTATTGTTTGCCCATTCAGCCCCGAACTCCCCTGTGACTGAAATCAAAGCCGCCACCAGGCTTTTCATAATGACCGTAGATTACCAGGTATAAAGGGTCATACACGTGATCGATTTGCGTCGTGTGATTGGCTGATATGCTCATGAATTATTAATGAGTTTTTGAAATATATTTTAAGGTTGCTACTATTTTGCTGCTCTTTTTGCAATATATTGGCCAAAGTCACTCCGAACCATTGATAAGATTGCCAAACGTTTTGGTTAAATTTATGAAAAGTCTTATATCTTAGGTATCTTGCAATTGATCAATAGAGGGAAAAGCCACGCGTTTTAATATATACTTGTGTATCTGAAAAGGACCGTAAAATGCCCAGGATCTACTAGAAAATTAAAGAAAATGACAACGAGCTTGCTTCTTTCTTTTATTTCTTAAAACGCTGGTTGAAACCACTTTAAATGCCAGTTTTTTCCTACTCCTACTCAGGGCGATGCTGATGATGGCGATGCTGATGATGGCGTTGATGACGATGATGGCGATGTAAGTTGATTAAACCAACTATATAGTACCATTTTCGTTCAACATTCATACATTTTCAACATTCATAACTTCTTTAATATGTATTCAAACGCCATCAAACTGTGTGACTTTTCCTAAAACTTATCTGGCAACAATTTCATGACAATTTATTGATCACGTGACTTGATGTTTCCATGGCAACAAGATATTGACAGCCATGTTTTTGAAATTTGCATGTTTGTACCTTTAAGGGAGGAAAAACAGTGTGTATTGGTATAACTTTTATATTTTTTTTGAGTTTTTAGGGTGTTGCCATGGCAACACGGTGGAAGGTAAATCAGCCCGCAATATTTGGTTCTGTTTTTTTTTTCAGAAAATCTATTCGTTAGCTTTTGTCCATCATTTGTCTACAGTAAACTCGTAAAAATATTCGCACGTTAACACTGGTCTCATGTAATTTTAACCGAGGAATCTTCAGTAATTTATGGTTTACTATGTTTGCGTAATGAAAAAATCTCCTTTGTTAGAATTTAAATTTTTGATAGCAGGTGAGTTCGTCAAATTCGGTCGGTATCAGTCGGATACAGTATAGCTGTTCTGTATCAGGATTTAAAAACCTTCATTAATTTTTATTTCTTTTGCATTTTCCTTAAAATATTTTCTAGCTCAAAATATGACTTGAAAGGCTATTATTATTATATGACGTATTTCATTTCTCATCAGGGGGCCAAAGCGGCAGGCAGGAAAAAAATGCTGCATGTTCTAACTAAAGTAAGTGGTTATTCATTTACGTTCTAACAATGGGGAAAATACGAAAGCAAAATTGAATGTACTAACTCAAAACATGAAAGGCGATGAAGAAAATGTTTATCTGACGTACGGTCTCAACACAATACTAAATAACTGTTTTAACAGGCGTTAGTTTTTTTAGGAGAATAATTAGTTTTCGATTTCCTTTTTAAAGTTCTTTGTAACATTCGGGTTCCCATTGGTTAATTTCAGGAAGTTCTTCTCGGTAGACTGCTTTGAAGGTCTCAAAAGTAACGTTCCTGTCAGTTTGCTACCACTTTTTTCTTAAAGCAAAGAACAACACCATTCTTCAGGCCTGAAAGTTCCATTTAAATTAAAGTAAATCTTATTCAATTCATCTTACTATATTTTAGGTTTCATTTGATATTTTAGACCCATTTTATGGTTGCTACTTTTTTCCTCCAAACAATCCACTAAGAAGATTTCCATAGTAACGTTCCGCATGCCCACCCCTATCCCTCCCATACACACATGTATACAGATTATCTGTCCTATGCATGGGCATAATATACACTTATTTTGACATTTACAAATGTTTGTCAACTGAAGCCATGGACATGATTATCAAAAGTTTTCGTTAAAACCGAATAACTGAAGCTATGTATGCCTTTCAATTCTTGTGCATAAACAGGACTATCCTCGGTGCAGCTCCGCAAATGAACCCCAAACGGGACAGTGCAACGACGTGGGCTGTTGGGAAAAGTATTTTATGTAAATATGGACGTGTTCGCTTGTTGATCAAATATCAGCAGTCCTAACTTAGACGTTTCAATTGTACGACGATTCAGCCGCCGGAAGCCGAATCTTCGTTCAGTAATGTGCAAGAGTGATTTCATTCAGTCGCCTGCCATTTATATCATACATGTGTTTCGGACTCCTTGCCACTCTACGTTCCTTTAAGGAAGAATTTGCAATCCTCTTCATCTTATAATAATTTACTTTTAATACAATTTCTTTCTCCTTACTTTGCTTTGTAGAAGTTAACTGTTCTTTTAGTAGACATGAGAAAAGTAAGAAAATAAACGGTAATAAATAATGTAATTTCTGACGACTGAGTGACGTAGGAACGAATTCGTCAGAAATTATTATTCTGACGGCACGGGGTGAAGGTATCCACATTTTTGCCACCTCCAAAAGGGTTGTTTCTAGTGTTTTTTTCGTATCTGGCCTGGCACAATTGTCTGTAAGTGAAATGTAATTTACAAAGGTCAGGAGAATGTAAGAATATGTTGATAGGATACATCCATCAGATCCATTTTGATTCTTCTACTCAGATCCGACTCAGGACAATTGACGGCGGAGAAAAGAGAGGATAGAAGTAAAACAAATACTAACTATATATCGTGGCGGATCCAGGCCCAATAGTCAAGGGGTTTTAAAGCGTTACCTTAAAAAATGTTTTCGGTCATGCGGGGCTCTTTTCCATCTTCTACTATATTCGCCAGTGATATATATACTGTAATAATCTACTGTAGTAATATCCAAGTGATCTGGTGACGACATTACGCCAGACTGGGGATAAAATTTTAATGCCGTATCTCATAAGGCAGCACGCGCGTAATCGTGAGGTTTGCAATTGAATGATGGCGGTCACAGGGGCGAGTGTTTTTATCGATGCTTTCCAGAATTGGTTTTTCTTGTCTTATACCACGACTGGAACTCGGGATTTCAAGCACTTTTGGCAAAAGATTGTTAGGTGAGTTTTGGTTCAATGGCCATATTTTCACATACAATGCAAGTATTATAAAGCAGCACAGAATTATGAAAGTGATGGTTCTGGTTTCTTCTATGCATCTATGCGAGGTGTATAATACCAATGTATTTATTCTTATGACAACAATTTTGAATCAGAATAGAAGTAATTAGCTGTAACAACGATACTCTGGACTCTAAAAAGTAGTAATACACATGGAAATGTATAGGGAATGTATAGGGAATATAAACCTTACTCACATATCCTTCCAAAATTGGCGTCACATTGTAACGTCAAATACCCTTCTGTTTGGATATCCCTTAAATGTTTGAAGAACATTGCAACTGAACATGGGGTGGTGATCATGCAGATCGCCAATAAAAGATCTTGCACACAAAACTAACAAAAATATAAGGAAAGATAACAGAGTAAAGAAAGTTATTTAAGTGATAACTCACTTCAACGAAAATAGTGGATGTCAATAAGAAAAAAGTAGGAGTTAGTTGTTATCCATGCTTGAAATCAAGCCCTGTGGTTTTAGCATGGCTGAAGAATTAGACAGCAAAACTTCATTTACTTACCGATCACTCCAAAATTGTTATACAATCTTACATTGATAAAGTCACATCGCTTTAATGTCCTTACTTTTGCGTTGGCGTCTCCAACAGATCTCACCTTGAAGACAACCATTTTGCATGTGAAACAACAACTTACTTACCGATCTCTCCAAAATTTTTTACTGATCTAATCTTACTGAAGACGCAACCTCTTTCTTCGTTTAGTTTCCAGTATACATCTTCTAAGTAAGCATACGTTTCCTTCAAGACGACCATTTTGCAAATGAAACAGCAACCGAATGGCAGTTACGCTGGAAAGGTTTTAAAAATGCTACAGCTGTAAGTATGGTAACTTTTGTAATGGAAACAAAGAAAAAACAAGCCATGCGGAAAACTATCTTAATCTACCATATTCTAACTATAATCTGGAACCTCGATAACACATGTGATAACTACTTAAAAGTCTTGGCTGCTCAGTTGGTTGGAGGCCTTAGTGTAGGATACACTGAGGTTCTGTGGCTAGTAGAGCTTCACTCCTGTCTGCCAGGCCATACTATAAACAGTACATATGGTATTGGTAAAAACCATAAAACAGGACAGACATTCTCTTGCTCTTCAGTCAGACTAGCTTGGTATTGGTCATCATTTTCTTTACTAGCATATTTAATTTCCAATTTGTCACCATTAGCAAGTTGATGGATGCTGTAGGACTCATCTGGAGCCACAAGTGAACAAACTGGTCACATCACTATGTTTAATTGTCTCTTTGCACATCACTAAACCAAATGTCAACATGCCTGATACTGTTGACAAATGTCACAAGTAAACTGAAAATGATTCTGAAATCCACTGAAGTGATTGTGTGTTGAAAGCAATTATCTTCTTTGCGCTTTCTTTTCAAATAGTTTTCACATTAATTTACAAATGGATTTGAGATCCAAACTTTACTGAATTCCGAATTTCAGGTCAATATGGATTCTGCAATTCCAGTTGACTGGATTCTGTGATTCCAGCATGAAAAATTTTGTTTGGATCTTGGATTCTGTTACACATCAGGTGATGTGTGGAAGTTTGAAAGAAAGCTCAACCATAAATTACTACATAATTTACACTTTAAAGTCAACAAATGATACTCAATGAAGCCTGAGAGAAATCGAGGGCTTCAATATTGATCTAAAATATAAAAATTTCATTCATTTATAAAACTAGATGGTACCCAGTTTGGGTATCGATAGTCAGATAAAACTTTCTGTATTTCAGATGAACGTTTTGTTGTTGCTGCCATCGATTTGTGGTGAAAAGGGTTTTTAAGGTGCTATGCTTGAGAGGCCAGTCATTAAGAATTCAGCCAACCTCCTGCACGCATCCTTCCTTTTCTGGAGGGCCTCCCTCTCTGCGTCCATTTGTTCTTACCGATCTCTCCAAAATTTTTTCCGATCTTTTTACAGCAAAATTGTATCCCTTAAATCTACGCAATTTTGTGTTGGCATCTTCAAGGGATCTGACATTGAAGACGACTATTTTGCATTTATGAAACGGCAACCACATAGCAGTTACTCTGTAAAGGTTTTAAAAATGTTAAGTATGGTAACTTTTCTAATGGCAAAGAAAGCAAAAACAAGCCGTACGGAAAACTTTTGACACTAATAATAACTAGCATGAATTCATGCTGAAAATAAAACACTAGGTGATCATGGTAGGCGTTTGTTGCATAACGAGAACTGCATTGTGAAAGCAGTCCATTTGTTCTTTGTGTGAAGGTTTATCGCCCTCTATCTTGTTCTATCTTTCTCTCTCTTTTTGTTGGCTCTCTCTCCCTCTCCACGAATGCCATTTCTGTTTCTATTAATAATGACCATCTACATAATTGAAGTGATAGCGATAGTCGTAATGATGAGTGATAGTAATGGTTGAGTAACAAAACTGATAACTTGATTTTAGGTGTTTTAAAGGAAATGGAGAGCAGTTGCAATAATTAAGTGCAGTAAAAATGTCAAAAGAAGTAAAGAAAATACTAGCTATATAAAAAAAATTCTCAAAAAAATTCTAAAAAAATTCTCAAATTCTCACCTTCGGCTTTTTACATTTAAATCTCTTGTCCCCAAGGATAAAAAATGGCGCTCCTATATAACCAATTTCCTTAGTCTCAAAATATACTTTATGAGATTTTGCATTCACATCTGTAGGAAACATTAACGGGTGAATGTTAGTTACGTTGTCAAAACATGACCTTGCAGTTCGGCCTTCTGAACAAACGGTTCATTTTATTAACATACGAGAAATCAAGGTTTCGATACACACTCCCGTCCACGCCAAAAACGCAAAAAAAAAGTCCACCCAAAAAATAGAAATAGATTTAACTTCTCAATTACAAAAGCCGTTAATTTGCTGTCAAAAAGAGATGAGCATTTGAGCTTCAGTGGTGACCTTATGACTAATTTAAGATCAAACATACACGCTCTCCGGCAGAATAAAATTCACCAAAGTTCATATTTATTTTATATACAAGGCCAAGAAAAGCGCCTCTACAGTACTAAATATAGTTTATTTGAGCAGGAGTGGTGGAGGTGGTCAGTGAATGTGGCGTGAAACCACCTCTCCACCACTCCTGGCTCAGTTTTTAAAGCATTTTTCACTTTTTTAGATGCCGTTTGTTTCCTTGCTTGGGTGTCGCTTTGAATCTGTTGAAAAAGGCAATCAAAACCTGGTTTAGTCTAGTGATATTGAACTGACTGTTGTTGTCTCCGTGATAATCTTCGAAGTATAGCGTTAAACACACAAAACATGCTGTCCAACTTTGATGTGTAAGAGAGTTGGAGAGAAATCAGTCTTACAAAATATACCGCTTCTCTAAGGTAAAGAGGCAGCAAAATTCGGGGCAAGGCAATTAATTAGTATTGCTGTGGTAACCGCTGTAGCTTGGAAAGCAGTGAAACATTTTTGTTCATCACATTTGATAAAATTGGTGAAGTACGAAAGCAATTTGAAGCATGTCTCCCCTGCGAAATCGATTTCGAAACAGGCACCCCACGACAAAAAATACTAATAGAGCCAGCCTCCTTAAAATCTACAATGAACCAATTTTGAATTCTCGTGAAAATGACCAAACATGCGCTTCACTTCCCGTATTGAGAAAGCAACATATCAAAGTAACCAATTCCAATAACACTTTGTGCTACAAGACTGATCAATATAGAATATGATTGAATAGCTTTCATTCCTTGGCTGCTATTCTTGTTGTCTTGCCACTCAACTAAATTTAGCTAATTAAAATGCATACATTTGTGCCAAATGGCCGTTTTGCGAAGGGGATTCTCACAAGGTTGTGCCTAAAGAATACCGTTTAGAGGGACGTCGGACACCTTATTAAGACTTATATAACGTAATGTCGACACTTAGAATTTTATTTTCAATAAATTTTTAAGTGTAAAAAAAGAAAATCTAAAATCCCCCACTCAGGATTGAACCTATGATCTCAGCTAGGCTTAGGCTTAGATAGCCAACCGTACCACTGTACCACTGTACCACCTAGCTTTTCGGGTTGTTCAGGCCTAAATTTAACTATATAAACTGCTACCCATAACATCAACTGAAAGCTTACCAGTTACTCCGTTATGTAAGTTTCAATAAGGTGTCCGATGTCCTTCTGAACAGTATTCTTTAGGCTTAACCTTCCCACAACAAGGAGGGAATAAAAAAAATAACATTGTTTTGGTACATGTATTTTATTAATGACCCACATAACTGAAGGTAATCAATATTGGCTGACCAACATAATGTTTCGTCAATACTTAGACCAAGAGCTTTTAGTTACAAGATGAAACCCATTCAAATGGTTGGAATTATAGCTAATTATTATCAGATCCGATGAACATCTGTTTTGATATGTTAGCTACATAAATGAGTCAAATGTTGACAAATGTCACAAATGATCTGAAAATGATTCTGAAATCCACGGAAGTGATTGTGTGTTGAAAGCAATTATCTTCTTCTTTGCCCTTTCTTTTCAAACAGTTTTCACTTTAATTTACAAATGGATTTCAGATCCAAACTTAACTGAATTCCGAATTTCAGGTCAATATGGATTCTGCAATTCCAGTTGACTGGATTCTGTGATTCCAGCATGAAAAAGTTTGTTTGGATCTTGGATTCTGTTACACATCAGGTGATGTGTGGAAGTTTGAAAAAAAGCTCAACCATAAATTACCACATAATTTACACTTCATTAGTCAACAAATGATACTCAATGAAGCCTGAGAGAAATTGAGGGTTTCAATATTGATCTAAAATATAAAAATTTCATTCATTTATAAAACTAGATGGTACCCAGTTTGGGTATCGATAGTCAGATAAAACTTTCTGTATTTCAGATGAACGTTTTGTTGTTGTTGCCATCAATTTGTGGTGAAAAGGGTTTTTAAGGTGCTATGCTTGAGAGGCCAGCATTAAGAATTCAGCCAACCTCCTGCACGCATCCTTCCTTTTCTGGAGGGCCTCCCTCTCCGCGTCCATTTGTTCTTACCGATCTCTCCAAAATTTTTGTCCGATCTTTTTACAGCAAAATTGCACCTCTTAAATCTACGCAATTTTGTGTTGGCATCTTCAAGGGATCTGACATTGAAGACGACTATTTTGCATTTATGAAACGGCAACCACATAGCAGTTACTCTGTAAAGGTTTTAAAAATGTTAAGTATGGTAACTTTTCTAATGGCAAAGAAAGCAAAAACAAGCCGTACGGAAAACTTTTGACACTAATAATAACTAGCATGAATTCATGCTGAAAATAAAACACTAGGTGATCATGGTGGGTGTTTGTTGCATAACTAAAAGTTAATATTTTGCGCTTCATTTCCCCAGCAGAACTGCATTGTGAAAGCAGTCCATTTGTTTTTTGTGTGAAGGTTTATCGCCCTCTATCTTGACTTCTCTATCTTTCTCTCTCTCTTTTTGTTGGCTCTCTCTCCCTCTCCACGAATGCCATTTCTGTTTCTATTAATAATGACCATCTACATAATTGAAGTGATAGCGATAGTCGTAATGATGAATGATAGTAATGGTTGAGTAACAAAACTGATAACTTGATTTAGGTGTTTTAAAGGAAATGGAGAGCAGTTGCAATAATTAAGTGCAGTAAAAATGTCAAAAGAAGTAAAGAAAATACTAGCTATATAAAAAACATCATACGAACATGCTTAAGTGAATGGTTCAAAACCATTACCGATCACTCCAAAACCTTTAGTGGCTCTTGTTACAAAACTGCATTCTTTAAATCTCCGTATTTTTTCTGAGGCCTTCTTGAGAGATCTTTCCTTGAACACGACCATTTTACTTGTGAAACAGCAACCACAGCAGTTACTCTGTAAAGGTTTCATAAATGTTAAGTATGGTAATTTTTCTAATGGAAAACAAAGAAAAAACAAGCCATGCGGAAAACTATCTTTTTTATATAATTATTTTGGAATCTCAAAAATTGATACTACAACAAACTTAATTGAATAACAGCATGAATTTATGCAAAAACTAAAACACTGAGGTGATGGTATGGGGGCGTAACCAGATGTTACTAACAATAAGTTCATCATGGCAAGGAAGGCAGGACATGATTTTTCGTGCGGCTTGCATAAGCCTCTCTTCATAATGGTATAAACCGCTTTTAGGAGCGCTGTGTCACGGGCTCATAGTCACGATACAGATGGAGGGGTGAAACACAACGATATTTACGCTTGAGTAAAGGCTGCTGACCTAAAATACTGTACAGAATTTGAAATCCGATAGAAAACGGAGTAAATTATCTTCCGAACGAGATGTTTAGCAGCAATTTTGGATAATTTTTGGTGGAGATATTGCTGATCAAGGATCGTACATTTTAGCAGTGGGATATTTACTCAGTGGCCTTGAAAAAAGTCGAACTTCAATGTGAATTACCGTGGTAATTACCTGGAATTACGTGGTAATTACCCATTACCTGGAGCTCTGATTACATAATCCAGCTGGAAGTGCACTAATTCATTTCTTTGAAAATATTCATTTGATCTGAAAGGCATTTTATATATTATTTTTTCTTTTTGATTCTCAACCCAGATATTAATCTGTTCAATATATCATCAGCACTCTCTTCTTTTCTTGATGCAGGGGTTGATGGATGTTTTCCACTGGGATGTTTTCCGCTAGGAAGTTTTCCCTCATGTTAGCCAGTTTTTTCATGATCAAATCACAAATTCGTTATTATATCAGTCTGCCACTGTTAAAAGTGTTGGATAATAGTTTAATTTATCCATACCTCCATTATGGTAATATTGTCTGGGCAAATACTTATCCCACAAGGCTGGAGAAAGTATTTAAATTACAAAAGAAGGTGCTAAGAATTACAACCTTTTCATCGTATACGGCACGATCTCTCCCACTTATTAAGAAATTAAGTCTTTTAAAAGACACTGACATGGATATTCATTGTCAGTCATTGTCAACACAACAGCTTGACCTTTGGTGTCAGTTTTAAGTAATTATGCAGCAAATTCTCACCTTCGGCTTTTTGCAATTAAACCTCTTGTCACCAAGGATAAAAAATGGCGCTCCTATAAAACCAATTTCCTTTTTCTCAAAATAGACCTTATGAGGTGTTGCATTTACATCTGTAGGAAACATTAACGGGTGAATGTTAGTTACATTGTCAAAACATGACCTTGCAGTTCGGCCTTCTGAACAAACGGTTCATTTTATTAACATACGAGAAATCAAGGTTTCGATACACACTCCCATCCACGCCAAAAACGTCAAAAAAGTCCACTCAAAAAATAGAAATATATTTAAATTCTCAATTACAAAAGTCGTTAATATTCAACCTCGCATTTACGTTACACTGAACTTTTGTTGGCACAATGGGAGTTAACAGGTATTTCAAAAAACATATTGTCTGAAGAATTCAGCATTGGTACATTCCAAGACCGCATAACAGTTATTTAGTAACATTGAACGATTGCAGCTCAGACATTTTATGACACGACAACCAGGATTGCCGCTTACTTTTTTCTTGCAATCTTTGTTGTTTCATACAGGTTATACATTAACTGAAACATTCAAAGTATCTGGACAGCATAACCAGGTGTGCAACTGTTGTTGTGGTGTGGAAGAAAGTTCCTGTTCCTTTGCTTGGGATATGGTGGTGGCACGGGTCGTTGCTAGGCACTTCCCGTAGAAATGTCGCAACTTGCATGCTGTAAAAGTGTAGAACTTTCCCTCTTCCACCTGGTCTATACGTTCTCCCCAAATGGATAATGTTATCGAATCAGTGCTGTCTGTCAGATTCTCATCTTGCAATTGGTCAGTTTCTTTTAGTCAGCAGTATCTTCAGCTACACCTGAACTCTCTCCTTGGTCTTCCTCATCTTTCAATCGTTTTTCTGACGCCCATCTCCCTATATTTGGAACATAATAGAACTGCTTTTGAAATGTTTTCTCTATTTGCCATGAACTTGAAATAAAATATTGTAACAGACAATTAGCTGTGCCCATACGAAACATACAGGAAAAATATTAACAAGCAAAGAAACAAACTGGATGAAAACCAAGGTACCTTTTCATAATCATGGCCCTTGTGTATCCTTCTGCAACGTTCATTCAGTGTGTCCAAAATGTGCTGTCTAATTCCTGCTTTGTTGAACCCAGCAGGTGCATATGTGCATGTTTCTGTTAACTCTTCCACCAATTCATTAAGTTCCTTCAAAGCTTTTATGTTCTTTCTAAAAATGGGGACGTCATTCCCAGGCCACTTTTTCACAGCTCTTTCTTGTACATTTCGCCTCCTGTACATTGCAACAAATTAAATGAGGCTAAAACTATGAATATGTGGATCCTTACCTCAAATTGAGGAAAGAAGCACAGTTCTCTAATTGTTATCCGGGATGTGCACTGAAGAAAAAGATACAGATAATGTTAAACATTATGTACTAATTTGAAAAGTTGTGAAGCAAAAATAGAGTACGCAGCTCTTATAAGGTCTTCTCTGATTTGCGGAGAAAACAATACAACAAACAACACAATAATGGACCCTAGCCCTGTAGTTACTATCAACTATGGAATATTTTCAGCCCGGACACTGACATGGATATTTATTGTCAGTCGATCATTGTCAACACAACAGTAATTATGCAGCAAATTCTCACCTTCGGCTTTTTAAATTTCAGTTGCTTCGCACCAATTATAAAAAATGGCACACCAGTGTAAATTATTTGCTTGGTCTGGAAAAAAACTTTGAGGTGCTGCAGGCACATCTGTAGGAAACATTGGGTGGTGGGATTTGAACTTTTAAAGCAAGGTAGTTCAAAGAAAAGTAATTGGGTTGTCAAGCTTTTGTTCTCCTATGACATTAAGCGTAGAAGGGTGTCTAAATAATTCCGAATCTATGCGAGGTGTATAATACCAATGTATTTATTCTTATGACAACAATTTTAAATCAGAATAGAAGTAATTAGCTGTAACAACGATACTCTGGACTCTAAAAAGTAATAATACACATGGAAATGTATAGGGAATGTATAGGGAATATAAACCTTACTCACCAATCCTTCCAAAATTGGCGTCACATTGTAACGTCAAATACCCTTCTGTTTGGATATCCCTCAAATGTTTGAAAAACATTGCAACTGAACATGGGGTGGTGGGATTTGAACTTTTAAAGCAAGATAGTTCAAAGAAAAGTAATTGGGTTGTCAAGCTTTTGTTCTCCTATGACATTAAGCGTAGAAGGGTGTCTAAATAATTCCGAATCTATGCGAGGTGTATAATACCAATGTATTTATTCTTATGACAACAATTTTGAATCAGAATAGAAGTAATTAGCTGTAACAACGATACTCTGGACTCTAAAAAGTAATAATACACATGGAAATGTATAGGGAATGTATAGGGAATATAAACCTTACTCACCAATCCTTCCAAAATTTGCGTCGCATTGTTGAGTTAAATACCCTTCCGTTTCAATATCTTTTAATCGATTGAAAAACATTGCAACTGAACATGGGGTGGTGGGATTTGAACTTTTAAAGCAAGATAGTTCAAAGAAAACTAATTGGGTTGTCAAGCTTTTGTTCCCCTATGACATTAAGCGTAGAAGGGTGTCTGCACTGAAGAAAAGGATACAGATAATGTTAAACATTATGTACTAATTTGAAAAGTTGTCAAGCAAAAATAGAGTACGCAGCTCTTATAAGGTCTTCTCTGATTTGCGGAGAAAACAATAAAACACACAACACAACAATGGACCCTAGCCCTTAAACCAATAGAGCTGCGTGATACCCAGGTCCAATGAAATTAGAGGTTCTAAAGAGCTACGTGGTATCTGGAAAATAGAATGACGGCAATTACACTCCGATAACTTTTTGCTGGGGTTGTGCGGCCTTTAGTTACTATCAACTATGGAATATTTTCAGCCCGGACACTGACATGGATATTCATTGTCAGTCGATCATTGTCAACACAACAGTAATTATGCAGCAAATTCTCACCTTCGGCTTTTTAAATTTCAGTCGCTTCGCACCAATTATAAAAAATGGCACACCAGTGTAAATTATTTGCTTGGTCTGGAAAAAAACTTTATGAGGTGCTGCAGTCACATCTGTAGGAAACATTGGGTGGTGGGATTTGAACTTCTAAAGCAAGATAGTTCAAAGAAAAGTAATTGGGTTGTCAAGCTTTTGTTCTCCTATGACATTAAGCGTAGAAGGGTGTCTAAATAATTCCGAATCTATGCGAGGTGTATAATACCAATGTATTTATTCTTATGACAACAATTTTAAATCAGAATAGAAGTAATTAGCTGTAACAACGATACTCTGGACTCTAAAAAGTAGTAATACACATGGAAATGTATAGGGAATGTATAGGGAATATAAACCTTACTCACCAATCCTTCCAAAACTGGCGTCACATTGTAACGTCAAATACCCTTCTGTTTGGATATCCCTCAAATGTTTGAAAAACATTGCAACTGAACATGGGGTGGTGGGATTTGAACTTTTAAAGCAAGATAGTTCAAAGAAAACTAATTGGGTTGTCAAGCTTTTGTTCCCCTATGACATTAAGCGTAGAAGGGTGTCTGCACTGAAGAAAAGGATACAGATAATGTTAAACATTATGTACTAATTTGAAAAGTTGTCAAGCAAAAATAGAGTACGCAGCTCTTATAAGGTCTTCTCTGATTTGCGGAGAAAACAATAAAACACACAACACAACAATGGACCCTAGCCCTTAAACCAATAGAGCTGCGTGATACCCAGGTCCAATGAAATTAGAGGTTCTAAAGAGCTACGTGGTATCTGGAAAATAGAATGACGGCAATTACACTCCGATAACTTTTTGCTGGGGTTGTGCGGCCTTTAGTTACTATCAACTATGGAATATTTTCAGCCCGGACACTGACATGGATATTCATTGTCAGTCGATCATTGTCAACACAACAGTAATTATGCAGCAAATTCTCACCTTCGGCTTTTTAAATTTCAGTCGCTTCGCACCAATTATAAAAAATGGCACACCAGTGTAAATTATTTGCTTGGTCTGGAAAAAAACTTTATGAGGTGCTGCAGTCACATCTGTAGGAAACATTGGGTGGTGGGATTTGAACTTCTAAAGCAAGATAGTTCAAAGAAAAGTAATTGGGTTGTCAAGCTTTTGTTCTCCTATGACATTAAGCGTAGAAGGGTGTCTAAATAATTCCGAATCTATGCGAGGTGTATAATACCAACGTATTTATTCTTATGACAACAATTTTGAATCAGAATAGAAGTAATTAGCTGTAACAACGATACTCTGGACTCTTAAAAGTAATAATACACATGGAAATGTATAGGGAATGTATAGGGAATATAAACCTTACTCACCAATCCTTCCAAAATTGGCGTCGCATTGTTGAGTTAAATACCCTTCCGTTTCAATATCTTTTAATCGTTTGAAAAACATTGCAACTGAACATGGGGTGGTGGGATTTGAACTTTTAAAGCAAGATAGTTCAAAGAAAACTAATTGGGTTGTCAAGCTTTTGTTCTCCTATGACATTAAGCGTAGAAGGGTGTCTAAATAATTCCGAATCTATGCGAGGTGTATAATACCAATGTATTTATTCTTATGACAACAATTTTGAATCAGAATAGAAGTAATTAGCTGTAACAACGATACTCTGGACTCTAAAAAGTAGTAATACACATGGAAATGTATAGGGAATGTATAGGGAATATAAACCTTACTCACCAATCCTTCCAAAATTGGCGTCACATTGTAACGTCAAATACCCTTCTGTTTGGATATCCCTTAAATGTTTGAAGAACATTGCAACTGAACATGGGGTGGTGATCATGCAGATCGCCAATAAAAGATCTTGCACACAAAACTAACAAAAATATAAGGAAAGATAACAGAGTAAAGAAAGTTATTTAAGTGATAACTCACTTCAACGAAAATAGTGGATGTCAATAAGAAAAAAGTAGGAGTTAGTTGTTATCCATGCTTGAAATCAAGCCCTGTGGTTTTAGCATGGCTGAAGAATTAGACAGCAAAACTTCATTTACTTACCGATCACTCCAAAATTGTTATACAATCTTACATTGATAAAGTCACATCGCTTTAATGTCCTTACTTTTGCGTTGGCGTCTCCAACAGATCTCACCTTGAAGACAACCATTTTGCATGTGAAACAACAACTTACTTACCGATCTCTCCAAAATTTTTTACTGATCTAATCTTACTGAAGACGCAACCTCTTTCTTCGTTTAGTTTCCAGTATACATCTTCTAAGTAAGCATACGTTTCCTTCAAGACGACCATTTTGCAAATGAAACAGCAACCGAATGGCAGTTACGCTGGAAAGGTTTTAAAAATGCTACAGCTGTAAGTATGGTAACTTTTGTAATGGAAACAAAGAAAAAACAAGCCATGCGGAAAACTATCTTAATCTACCATATTCTAACTATAATCTGGAACCTCGATAACGCATGTGATAACTACTTAAAAGTCTTGGCTGCTCAGTTGGTTGGAGGCCTTAGTGTAGGATACACTGAGGTTCTGTGGCTAGTAGAGCTTCACTCCTGTCTGCCAGGCCATACTATAAACAGTACATATGGTATTGGTAAAAACCATAAAACAGGACAGACATTCTCTTGCTCTTCAGTCAGACTAGCTTGGTCTTGGTCATCATTTTCTTTACTAGCATATTTAATTTCCAATTTGTCACCATTAGCAAGTTGATGGATGCTGTAGGACTCATCTGGAGCCACAAGTGAACAAACTGGTCACATCACTATGTTTAATTGTCTCTTTGCACATCACTAAACCAAATGTCAACATGCCTGATACTGTTGACAAATGTCACAAGTAAACTGAAAATGATTCTGAAATCCACTGAAGTGATTGTGTGTTGAAAGCAATTATCTTCTTTGCCCTTTCTTTTCAAATAGTTTTCACATTAATTTACAAATGGATTTGAGATCCAAACTTTACTGAATTCCGAATTTCAGGTCAATATGGATTCTGCAATTCCAGTTGACTGGATTCTGTGATTCCAGCATGAAAAATTTTGTTTGGATCCTGGATTCTGTTACACATCAGGTGATGTGTGGAAGTTTGAAAGAAAGCTCAACCATAAATTACCACATAATTTACACTTTAAAGTCAACAAATGATACTCAATGAAGCCTGAGAGAAATCGAGGGCTTCAATATTGATCTAAAATATAAAAATTTCATTCATTTATAAAACTAGATGGTACCCAGTTTGGGTATCGATAGTCAGATAAAACTTTCTGTATTTCAGATGAACGTTTTGTTGTTGCTGCCATCGATTTGTGGTGAAAAGGGTTTTTAAGGTGCTATGCTTGAGAGGCCAGTCATTAAGAATTCAGCCAACCTCCTGCACGCATCCTTCCTTTTCTGGAGGGCCTCCCTCTCTGCGTCCATTTGTTCTTACCGATCTCTCCAAAATTTTTTCCGATCTTTTTACAGCAAAATTGCATCCCTTAAATCTACGCAATTTTGTGTTGGCATCTTCAAGGGATCTGACATTGAAGATGACCATTTTGCATTTATGAAACGGCAACCACATAGCAGTTACTCTGTAAAGGTTTTAAAAATGTTAAGTATGGTAACTTTTCTAATGGCAAAGAAAGCAAAAACAAGCCGTACGGAAAACTTTTGACACTAATAATAACTAGCATGAATTCATGCTGAAAATAAAACACCAGGTGATCATGGTAGGCGTTTGTTGCATAACTAGAACTGCATTGTGAAAGCAGTCCATTTGTTCTTTGTGTGAAGGTTTATCGCCCTCTATCTTGTTCTATCTTTCTCTCTCTTTTTGTTGGCTCTCTCTCCCTCTCCACGAATGCCATTTCTGTTTCTATTAATAATGACCATCTACATAATTGAAGTGATAGCGATAGTCGTAATGATGAGTGATAGTAATGGTTGAGTAACAAAACTGATAACTTGATTTTAGGTGTTTTAAAGGAAATGGAGAGCAGTTGCAATAATTAAGTGCAGTAAAAATGTCAAAAGAAGTAAAGAAAATACTAGCTATATAAAAAAAATTCTCAAAAAAATTCTAAAAAAATTCTCAAATTCTCACCTTCGGCTTTTTACATTTAAATCTCTTGTCCCCAAGGATAAAAAATGGCGCTCCTATATAACCAATTTCCTTAGTCTCAAAATATACTTTATGAGATTTTGCATTCACATCTGTAGGAAACATTAACGGGTGAATGTTAGTTACGTTGTCAAAACATGACCTTGCAGTTCGGCCTTCTGAACAAACGGTTCATTTTATTAACATACGAGAAATCAAGGTTTCGATACACACTCCCGTCCACGCCAAAAACGCAAAAAAAAAGTCCACCCAAAAAATAGAAATAGATTTAACTTCTCAATTACAAAAGCCGTTAATTTGCTGTCAAAAAGAGATGAGCATTTGAGCTTCAGTGGTGACCTTATGACTAATTTAAGATCAAACATACACGCTCTCCGGCAGAATAAAATTCACCAAAGTTCATATTTATTTTATATACAAGGCCAAGAAAAGCGCCTCTACAGTACTAAATATAGTTTATTTGAGCAGGAGTGGTGGAGGTGGTCAGTGAATGTGGCGTGAAACCACCTCTCCACCACTCCTGGCTCAGTTTTTAAAGCATTTTTCACTTTTTTAGATGCCGTTTGTTTCCTTGCTTGGGTGTCGCTTTGAATCTGTTGAAAAAGGCAATCAAAACCTGGTTTAGTCTAGTGATATTGAACTGACTGTTGTTGTCTCCGTGATAATCTTCGAAGTATAGCGTTAAACACACAAAACATGCTGTCCAACTTTGATGTGTAAGAGAGTTGGAGAGAAATCAGTCTTACAAAATATACCGCTTCTCTAAGGTAAAGAGGCAGCAAAATTCGGGGCAAGGCAATTAATTAGTATTGCTGTGGTAACCGCTGTAGCTTGGAAAGCAGTGAAACATTTTTGTTCATCACATTTGATAAAATTGGTGAAGTACGAAAGCAATTTGAAGCATGTCTCCCCTGCGAAATCGATTTCGAAACAGGCACCCCACGACAAAAAATACTAATAGAGCCAGCCTCCTTAAAATCTACAATGAACCAATTTTGAATTCTCGTGAAAATGACCAAACATGCGCTTCACTTCCCGTATTGAGAAAGCAACATATCAAAGTAACCAATTCCAATAACACTTTGTGCTACAAGACTGATCAATATAGAATATGATTGAATAGCTTTCATTCCTTGGCTGCTATTCTTGTTGTCTTGCCACTCAACTAAATTTAGCTAATTAAAATGCATACATTTGTGCCAAATGGCCGTTTTGCGAAGGGGATTCTCACAAGGTTGTGCCTAAAGAATACCGTTTAGAGGGACGTCGGACACCTTATTAAGACTTATATAACGTAATGTCGACACTTAGAATTTTATTTTCAATAAATTTTTAAGTGTAAAAAAAGAAAATCTAAAATCCCCCACTCAGGATTGAACCTATGATCTCAGCTAGGCTTAGGCTTAGATAGCCAACCGTACCACTGTACCACTGTACCACCTAGCTTTTCGGGTTGTTCAGGCCTAAATTTAACTATATAAACTGCTACCCATAACATCAACTGAAAGCTTACCAGTTACTCCGTTATGTAAGTTTCAATAAGGTGTCCGATGTCCTTCTGAACAGTATTCTTTAGGCTTAACCTTCCCACAACAAGGAGGGAATAAAAAAAATAACATTGTTTTGGTACATGTATTTTATTAATGACCCACATAACTGAAGGTAATCAATATTGGCTGACCAACATAATGTTTCGTCAATACTTAGACCAAGAGCTTTTAGTTACAAGATGAAACCCATTCAAATGGTTGGAATTATAGCTAATTATTATCAGATCCGATGAACATCTGTTTTGATATGTTAGCTACATAAATGAGTCAAATGTTGACAAATGTCACAAATGATCTGAAAATGATTCTGAAATCCACGGAAGTGATTGTGTGTTGAAAGCAATTATCTTCTTCTTTGCCCTTTCTTTTCAAACAGTTTTCACTTTAATTTACAAATGGATTTCAGATCCAAACTTAACTGAATTCCGAATTTCAGGTCAATATGGATTCTGCAATTCCAGTTGACTGGATTCTGTGATTCCAGCATGAAAAAGTTTGTTTGGATCTTGGATTCTGTTACACATCAGGTGATGTGTGGAAGTTTGAAAAAAAGCTCAACCATAAATTACCACATAATTTACACTTCATTAGTCAACAAATGATACTCAATGAAGCCTGAGAGAAATTGAGGGTTTCAATATTGATCTAAAATATAAAAATTTCATTCATTTATAAAACTAGATGGTACCCAGTTTGGGTATCGATAGTCAGATAAAACTTTCTGTATTTCAGATGAACGTTTTGTTGTTGTTGCCATCAATTTGTGGTGAAAAGGGTTTTTAAGGTGCTATGCTTGAGAGGCCAGCATTAAGAATTCAGCCAACCTCCTGCACGCATCCTTCCTTTTCTGGAGGGCCTCCCTCTCCGCGTCCATTTGTTCTTACCGATCTCTCCAAAATTTTTGTCCGATCTTTTTACAGCAAAACTGCACCTCTTAAATCTACGCAATTTTGTGTTGGCATCTTCAAGGGATCTGACATTGAAGACGACTATTTTGCATTTATGAAACGGCAACCACATAGCAGTTACTCTGTAAAGGTTTTAAAAATGTTAAGTATGGTAACTTTTCTAATGGCAAAGAAAGCAAAAACAAGCCGTACGGAAAACTTTTGACACTAATAATAACTAGCATGAATTCATGCTGAAAATAAAACACTAGGTGATCATGGTGGGTGTTTGTTGCATAACTAAAAGTTAATATTTTGCGCTTCATTTCCCCAGCAGAACTGCATTGTGAAAGCAGTCCATTTGTTTTTTGTGTGAAGGTTTATCGCCCTCTATCTTGACTTCTCTATCTTTCTCTCTCTCTTTTTGTTGGCTCTCTCTCCCTCTCCACGAATGCCATTTCTGTTTCTATTAATAATGACCATCTACATAATTGAAGTGATAGCGATAGTCGTAATGATGAATGATAGTAATGGTTGAGTAACAAAACTGATAACTTGATTTAGGTGTTTTAAAGGAAATGGAGAGCAGTTGCAATAATTAAGTGCAGTAAAAATGTCAAAAGAAGTAAAGAAAATACTAGCTATATAAAAAACATCATACGAACATGCTTAAGTGAATGGTTCAAAACCATTACCGATCACTCCAAAACCTTTAGTGGCTCTTGTTACAAAACTGCATTCTTTAAATCTCCGTATTTTTTCTGAGGCCTTCTTGAGAGATCTTTCCTTGAACACGACCATTTTACTTGTGAAACAGCAACCACAGCAGTTACTCTGTAAAGGTTTCATAAATGTTAAGTATGGTAATTTTTCTAATGGAAAACAAAGAAAAAACAAGCCATGCGGAAAACTATCTTTTTTATATAATTATTTTGGAATCTCAAAAATTGATACTACAACAAACTTAATTGAATAACAGCATGAATTTATGCAAAAACTAAAACACTGAGGTGATGGTATGGGGGCGTAACCAGATGTTACTAACAATAAGTTCATCATGGCAAGGAAGGCAGGACATGATTTTTCGTGCGGCTTGCATAAGCCTCTCTTCATAATGGTATAAACCGCTTTTAGGAGCGCTGTGTCACGGGCTCATAGTCACGATACAGATGGAGGGGTGAAACACAACGATATTTACGCTTGAGTAAAGGCTGCTGACCTAAAATACTGTACAGAATTTGAAATCCGATAGAAAACGGAGTAAATTATCTTCCGAACGAGATGTTTAGCAGCAATTTTGGATAATTTTTGGTGGAGATATTGCTGATCAAGGATCGTACATTTTAGCAGTGGGATATTTACTCAGTGGCCTTGAAAAAAGTCGAACTTCAATGTGAATTACCGTGGTAATTACCTGGAATTACGTGGTAATTACCCATTACCTGGAGCTCTGATTACATAATCCAGCTGGAAGTGCACTAATTCATTTCTTTGAAAATATTCATTTGATCTGAAAGGCATTTTATATATTATTTTTTCTTTTTGATTCTCAACCCAGATATTAATCTGTTCAATATATCATCAGCACTCTCTTCTTTTCTTGATGCAGGGGTTGATGGATGTTTTCCACTGGGATGTTTTCCGCTAGGAAGTTTTCCCTCATGTTAGCCAGTTTTTTCATGATCAAATCACAAATTCGTTATTATATCAGTCTGCCACTGTTAAAAGTGTTGGATAATAGTTTAATTTATCCATACCTCCATTATGGTAATATTGTCTGGGCAAATACTTATCCCACAAGGCTGGAGAAAGTATTTAAATTACAAAAGAAGGTGCTAAGAATTACAACCTTTTCATCGTATACGGCACGATCTCTCCCACTTATTAAGAAATTAAGTCTTTTAAAAGACACTGACATGGATATTCATTGTCAGTCATTGTCAACACAACAGCTTGACCTTTGGTGTCAGTTTTAAGTAATTATGCAGCAAATTCTCACCTTCGGCTTTTTGCAATTAAACCTCTTGTCACCAAGGATAAAAAAATGGCGCTCCTATAAAACCAATTTCCTTTTTCTCAAAATAGACCTTATGAGGTGTTGCATTTACATCTGTAGGAAACATTAACGGGTGAATGTTAGTTACATTGTCAAAACATGACCTTGCAGTTCGGCCTTCTGAACAAACGGTTCATTTTATTAACATACGAGAAATCAAGGTTTCGATACACACTCCCATCCACGCCAAAAACGTCAAAAAAGTCCACTCAAAAAATAGAAATATATTTAAATTCTCAATTACAAAAGTCGTTAATATTCAACCTCGCATTTACGTTACACTGAACTTTTGTTGGCACAATGGGAGTTAACAGGTATTTCAAAAGACATATTGTCTGAAGAATTCAGCATTGGTACATTCCAAGACCGCATAACAGTTATTTAGTAACATTGAACGATTGCAGCTCAGACATTTTATGACGCGACAACCAGGATTGCCGCTTACTTTTTTCTTGCAATCTTTGTTGTTTCATACAGGTTATACATTAACTGAAACATTCAAAGTATCTGGACAGCATAACCAGGTGTGCAACTGTTGTTGTGGTGTGGAAGAAAGTTCCTGTTCCTTTGCTTGGGATATGGTGGTGGCACGGGTCGTTGCTAGGCACTTCCCGTAGAAATGTCGCAACTTGCATGCTGTAAAAGTGTAGAACTTTCCCTCTTCCACCTGGTCTATACGTTCTCCCCAAATGGATAATGTTATCGAATCAGTGCTGTCTGTCAGATTCTCATCTTGCAATTGGTCAGTTTCTTTTAGTCAGCAGTATCTTCAGCTACACCTGAACTCTCTCCTTGGTCTTCCTCATCTTTCAATCGTTTTTCTGACGCCCATCTCCCTATATTTGGAACATAATAGAACTGCTTTTGAAATGTTTTCTCTATTTGCCATGAACTTGAAATAAAATATTGTAACAGACAATTAGCTGTGCCCATACGAAACATACAGGAAAAATATTAACAAGCAAAGAAACAAACTGGATGAAAACCAAGGTACCTTTTCATAATCATGGCCCTTGTGTATCCTTCTGCAACGTTCATTCAGTGTGTCCAAAATGTGCTGTCTAATTCCTGCTTTGTTGAACCCAGCAGGTGCATATGTGCATGTTTCTGTTAACTCTTCCACCAATTCATTAAGTTCCTTCAAAGCTTTTATGTTCTTTCTAAAAATGGGGACGTCATTCCCAGGCCACTTTTTCACAGCTCTTTCTTGTACATTTCGCCTCCTGTACATTGCAACAAATTAAATGAGGCTAAAACTATGAATATGTGGATCCTTACCTCAAATTGAGGAAAGAAGCACAGTTCTCTAATTGTTATCCGGGATGTGCACTGAAGAAAAAGATACAGATAATGTTAAACATTATGTACTAATTTGAAAAGTTGTCAAGCAAAAATAGAGTACGCAGCTCTTATAAGGTCTTCTCTGATTTGCGGAGAAAACAATACAACAAACAACACAATAATGGACCCTAGCCCTTAAACCAATAGAGCTGCGTGATACACAGGTCCAATGAAATTAGAGGTTCTAAAGACCTACGTGGTATCTGGAAAATAGAATGACGGCAATTACACTCCGATAACTTTTTGCAGGGGTTGTGCGGCCTGTAGTTACTATCAACTATGGAATATTTTCAGCCCGGACACTGACATGGATATTCATTGTCAGTCGATCATTGTCAACACAACAGTAATTATGCAGCAAATTCTCACCTTCGGCTTTTTAAATTTCAGTCGCTTCGCACCAATTATAAAAAATGGCACACCAGTGTAAATTATTTGCTTGGTCTGGAAAAAAACTTTGAGGTGCTGCAGGCACATCTGTAGGAAACATTGGGTGGTGGGATTTGAACTTTTAAAGCAAGATAGTTCAAAGAAAAGTTATTGGGTTGTCAAGCTTTTGTTCTCCTATGACATTAAGCGTAGAAGGGTGTCTAAATAATTCCGAATCTATGCGAGGTGTATAATACCAATGTATTTATTCTTATGACAACAATTTTGAATCAGAATAGAAGTAATTAGCTGTAACAACGATACTCTGGACTCTAAAAAGTAATAATACACATGGAAATGTATAGGGAATGTATAGGAAATATAAACCTTACTCACCAATCCTTCCAAAATTGGCGTCACATTGTAACGTCAAATACCCTTCTGTTTGGATATCCCTCAAATGTTTGAAAAACATTGCAACTGAACATGGGGTGGTGGGATTTGAACTTTTAAAGCAAGATAGTTCAAAGAAAACTAATTGGGTTGTCAAGCTTTTGTTCTCCTATGACATTAAGCGTAGAAGGGTGTCTAAATAACTCCGAAACTATGCGAGGTGTATAATACCAATGTATTTATTCTTATGACAACAATTTTGAATCAGAATAGAAGTAATTAGCTGTAACAACGATACTCTGGACTCTAAAAAGTAATAATACACATGGAAATGTATAGGGAATGTATAGGGAATATAAACCTTACTCACCAATCCTTCCAAAATTGGCGTCGCATTGTTGAGTTAAATACCCTTCCGTTTCAATATCTTTTAATCGTTTGAAAAACATTGCAACTGAACATGGGGTGGTGGGATTTGAACTTTTAAAGCAAGATAGTTCAAAGAAAACTAATTGGGTTGTCAACCTTTTGTTCCCCTATGACATTAAGCGTAGAAGGGTGTCTGCACTGAAGAAAAGGATACAGATAATGTTAAACATTATGTACTAATTTGAAAAGTTGTCAAGCAAAAATAGAGTACGCAGCTCTTATAAGGTCTTCTCTGATTTGCGGAGAAAACAATAAAATACACAACACAACAATGGACCCTAGCCCTTAAACCAATAGAGCTGCGTGATACCCAGGTCCAATGAAATTAGAGGTTCTAAAGAGCTACGTGGTATCTGGAAAATAGAATAACGGCAATTACACTCCGATAACTTTTTGCTGGGGTTGTGCGGCCTTTAGTTACTATCAACTATGGAATATTTTCAGCCCGGACACTGACATGGATATTCATTGTCAGTCGATCATTGTCAACACAACAGTAATTATGCAGCAAATTCTCACCTTCGGCTTTTTAAATTTCAGTCGCTTCGCACCAATTATAAAAAATGGCACACCAGTGTAAATTATTTGCTTGGTCTGGAAAAAAACTTTATGAGGTGCTGCAGTCACATCTGTAGGAAACATTGGGTGGTGGGATTTGAACTTCTAAAGCAAGATAGTTCAAAGAAAAGTAATTGGGTTGTCAAGCTTTTGTTCTCCTATGACATTAAGCGTAGAAGGGTGTCTAAATAATTCCGAATCTATGCGAGGTGTATAATACCAATGTATTTATTCTTATGACAACAATTTTAAATCAGAATAGAAGTAATTAGCTGTAACAACGATACTCTGGACTCTAAAAAGTAGTAATACACATGGAAATGTATAGGGAATGTATAGGGAATATAAACCTTACTCACCAATCCTTCCAAAATTGGCGTCACATTGTAACGTCAAATACCCTTCTGTTTGGATATCCCTCAAATGTTTGAAAAACATTGCAACTGAACATGGGGTGGTGGGATTTGAACTTTTAAAGCAAGATAGTTCAAAGAAAACTAATTGGGTTGTCAAGCTTTTGTTCTCCTATGACATTAAGCGTAGAAGGGTGTCTAAATAACTCCGAAACTATGCGAGGTGTATAATACCAATGTATTTATTCTTATGACAACAATTTTGAATCAGAATAGAAGTAATTAGCTGTAACAACGATACTCTGGACTCTAAAAAGTAATAATACACATGGAAATGTATAGGGAATGTATAGGGAATATAAACCTTACTCACCAATCCTTCCAAAATTGGCGTCGCATTGTTGAGTTAAATACCCTTCCGTTTCAATATCTTTTAATCGTTTGAAAAACATTGCAACTGAACATGGGGTGGTGGGATTTGAACTTTTAAAGCAAGATAGTTCAAAGAAAACTAATTGGGTTGTCAAGCTTTTGTTCCCCTATGACATTAAGCGTAGAAGGGTGTCTGCACTGAAGAAAAGGATACAGATAATGTTAAACATTATGTACTAATTTGAAAAGTTGTCAAGCAAAAATAGAGTACGCAGCTCTTATAAGGTCTTCTCTGATTTGCGGAGAAAACAATAAAACACACAACACAACAATGGACCCTAGCCCTTAAACCAATAGAGCTGCGTGATACCCAGGTCCAATGAAATTAGAGGTTCTAAAGAGCTACGTGGTATCTGGAAAATAGAATGACGGCAATTACACTCCGATAACTTTTTGCTGGGGTTGTGCGGCCTTTAGTTACTATCAACTATGGAATATTTTCAGCCCGGACACTGACATGGATATTCATTGTCAGTCGATCATTGTCAACACAACAGTAATTATGCAGCAAATTCTCACCTTCGGCTTTTTAAATTTCAGTCGCTTCGCACCAATTATAAAAAATGGCACACCAGTGTAAATTATTTGCTTGGTCTGGAAAAAAACTTTGAGGTGCTGCAGGCACATCTGTAGGAAACATTGGGTGGTGGCATTTGAACTTTTAAAGCAAGATAGTTCAAAGAAAAGTAATTGGGTTGTCAAGCTTTTGTTCTCCTATGACATTAAGCGTAGAAGGGTGTCTAAATAATTCCGAATCTATGCGAGGTGTATAATACCAATGTATTTATTCTTATGACAACAATTTTGAATCAGAATAGAAGTAATTAGCTGTAACAACGATACTCTGGACTCTTAAAAGTAATAATACACATGGAAATGTATAGGGAATGTATAGGGAATATAAACCTTACTCACCAATCCTTCCAAAATTGGCGTCGCATTGTTGAGTTAAATACCTTTCCGTTTCAATATCTTTTAATCGTTTGAAAAACATTGCAACTGAACATGGGGTGGTGGGATTTGAACTTTTAAAGCAAGATAGTTCAAAGAAAACTAATTGGGTTGTCAAGCTTTTGTTCTCCTATGACATTAAGCGTAGAAGGGTGTCTAAATAATTCCGAATCTATGCGAGGTGTATAATACCAATGTATTTATTCTTATGACAACAATTTTGAATCAGAATAGAAGTAATTAGCTGTAACAACGATACTCTGGACTCTAAAAAGTAGTAATACACATGGAAATGTATAGGGAATGTATAGGGAATATAAACCTTACTCACCAATCCTTCCAAAATTGGCGTCACATTGTAACGTCAAATACCCTTCTGTTTGGATATCCCTTAAATGTTTGAAGAACATTGCAACTGAACATGGGGTGGTGATCATGCAGATCGCCAATAAAAGATCTTGCACACAAAACTAACAAAAATATAAGGAAAGATAACAGAGTAAAGAAAGTTATTTAAGTGATAACTCACTTCAACGAAAATAGTGGATGTCAATAAGAAAAAAGTAGGAGTTAGTTGTTATCCATGCTTGAAATCAAGCCCTGTGGTTTTAGCATGGCTGAAGAATTAGACAGCAAAACTTCATTTACTTACCGATCACTCCAAAATTGTTATACAATCTTACATTGATAAAGTCACATCGCTTTAATGTCCTTACTTTTGCGTTGGCGTCTCCAACAGATCTCACCTTGAAGACAACCATTTTGCATGTGAAACAACAACTTACTTACCGATCTCTCCAAAATTTTTTACTGATCTAATCTTACTGAAGACGCAACCTCTTTCTTCGTTTAGTTTCCAGTATACATCTTCTAAGTAAGCATACGTTTCCTTCAAGACGACCATTTTGCAAATGAAACAGCAACCGAATGGCAGTTACGCTGGAAAGGTTTTAAAAATGCTACAGCTGTAAGTATGGTAACTTTTGTAATGGAAACAAAGAAAAAACAAGCCATGCGGAAAACTATCTTAATCTACCATATTCTAACTATAATCTGGAACCTCGATAACGCATGTGATAACTACTTAAAAGTCTTGGCTGCTCAGTTGGTTGGAGGCCTTAGTGTACGATACACTGAGGTTCTTTGGCTAGTAGAGCTTCACTCCTGTCTGCCAGGCCATACTATAAACAGTACATATGGTATTGGTAAAAACCATAAAACAGGACAGACATTCTCTTGCTCTTCAGTCAGACTAGCTTGGTCTTGGTCATCATTTTCTTTACTAGCATATTTAATTTCCAATTTGTCACCATTAGCAAGTTGATGGATGCTGTAGGACTCATCTGGAGCCACAAGTGAACAAACTGGTCACATCACTATGTTTAATTGTCTCTTTGCACATCACTAAACCAAATGTCAACATGCCTGATACTGTTGACAAATGTCACAAGTAAACTGAAAATGATTCTGAAATCCACTGAAGTGATTGTGTGTTGAAAGCAATTATCTTCTTTGCCCTTTCTTTTCAAATAGTTTTCACATTAATTTACAAATGGATTTGAGATCCAAACTTTACTGAATTCCGAATTTCAGGTCAATATGGATTCTGCAATTCCAGTTGACTGGATTCTGTGATTCCAGCATGAAAAATTTTGTTTGGATCTTGGATTCTGTTACACATCAGGTGATGTGTGGAAGTTTGAAAGAAAGCTCAACCATAAATTACCACATAATTTACACTTTAAAGTCAACAAATGATACTCAATGAAGCCTGAGAGAAATCGAGGGCTTCAATATTGATCTAAAATATAAAAATTTCATTCATTTATAAAACTATAGATGGTACCCAGTTTGGGTATCGATAGTCAGATAAAACTTTCTGTATTTCAGATGAACGTTTTGTTGTTGCTGCCATCGATTTGTGGTGAAAAGGGTTTTTAAGGTGCTATGCTTGAGAGGCCAGTCATTAAGAATTCAGCCAACCTCCTGCACGCATCCTTCCTTTTCTGGAGGGCCTCCCTCTCTGCGTCCATTTGTTCTTACCGATCTCTCCAAAATTTTTTCCGATCTTTTTACAGCAAAATTGCATCCCTTAAATCTACGCAATTTTGTGTTGGCATCTTCAAGGGATCTGACATTGAAGATGACCATTTTGCATTTATGAAACGGCAACCACATAGCAGTTACTCTGTAAAGGTTTTAAAAATGTTAAGTATGGTAACTTTTCTAATGGCAAAGAAAGCAAAAACAAGCCGTACGGAAAACTTTTGACACTAATAATAACTAGCATGAATTCATGCTGAAAATAAAACACCAGGTGATCATGGTAGGCGTTTGTTGCATAACTAGAACTGCATTGTGAAAGCAGTCCATTTGTTCTTTGTGTGAAGGTTTATCGCCCTCTATCTTGTTCTATCTTTCTCTCTCTTTTTGTTGGCTCTCTCTCCCTCTCCACGAATGCCATTTCTGTTTCTATTAATAATGACCATCTACATAATTGAAGTGATAGCGATAGTCGTAATGATGAGTGATAGTAATGGTTGAGTAACAAAACTGATAACTTGATTTTAGGTGTTTTAAAGGAAATGGAGAGCAGTTGCAATAATTAAGTGCAGTAAAAATGTCAAAAGAAGTAAAGAAAATACTAGCTATATAAAAAAAATTCTCAAAAAAATTCTAAAAAAATTCTCAAATTCTCACCTTCGGCTTTTTACATTTAAATCTCTTGTCCCCAAGGATAAAAAATGGCGCTCCTATATAACCAATTTCCTTAGTCTCAAAATATACTTTATGAGATTTTGCATTCACATCTGTAGGAAACATTAACGGGTGAATGTTAGTTACGTTGTCAAAACATGACCTTGCAGTTCGGCCTTCTGAACAAACGGTTCATTTTATTAACATACGAGAAATCAAGGTTTCGATACACACTCCCGTCCACGCCAAAAACGCAAAAAAAAAGTCCACCCAAAAAATAGAAATAGATTTAACTTCTCAATTACAAAAGCCGTTAATTTGCTGTCAAAAAGAGATGAGCATTTGAGCTTCAGTGGTGACCTTATGACTAATTTAAGATCAAACATACACGCTCTCCGGCAGAATAAAATTCACCAAAGTTCATATTTATTTTATATACAAGGCCAAGAAAAGCGCCTCTACAGTACTAAATATAGTTTATTTGAGCAGGAGTGGTGGAGGTGGTCAGTGAATGTGGCGTGAAACCACCTCTCCACCACTCCTGGCTCAGTTTTTAAAGCATTTTTCACTTTTTTAGATGCCGTTTGTTTCCTTGCTTGGGTGTCGCTTTGAATCTGTTGAAAAAGGCAATCAAAACCTGGTTTAGTCTAGTGATATTGAACTGACTGTTGTTGTCTCCGTGATAATCTTCGAAGTATAGCGTTAAACACACAAAACATGCTGTCCAACTTTGATGTGTAAGAGAGTTGGAGAGAAATCAGTCTTACAAAATATACCGCTTCTCTAAGGTAAAGAGGCAGCAAAATTCGGGGCAAGGCAATTAATTAGTATTGCTGTGGTAACCGCTGTAGCTTGGAAAGCAGTGAAACATTTTTGTTCATCACATTTGATAAAATTGGTGAAGTACGAAAGCAATTTGAAGCATGTCTCCCCTGCGAAATCGATTTCGAAACAGGCACCCCACGACAAAAAATACTAATAGAGCCAGCCTCCTTAAAATCTACAATGAACCAATTTTGAATTCTCGTGAAAATGACCAAACATGCGCTTCACTTCCCGTATTGAGAAAGCAACATATCAAAGTAACCAATTCCAATAACACTTTGTGCTACAAGACTGATCAATATAGAATATGATTGAATAGCTTTCATTCCTTGGCTGCTATTCTTGTTGTCTTGCCACTCAACTAAATTTAGCTAATTAAAATGCATACATTTGTGCCAAATGGCCGTTTTGCGAAGGGGATTCTCACAAGGTTGTGCCTAAAGAATACCGTTTAGAGGGACGTCGGACACCTTATTAAGACTTATATAACGTAATGTCGACACTTAGAATTTTATTTTCAATAAATTTTTAAGTGTAAAAAAAGAAAATCTAAAATCCCCCACTCAGGATTGAACCTATGATCTCAGCTAGGCTTAGGCTTAGATAGCCAACCGTACCACTGTACCACTGTACCACCTAGCTTTTCGGGTTGTTCAGGCCTAAATTTAACTATATAAACTGCTACCCATAACATCAACTGAAAGCTTACCAGTTACTCCGTTATGTAAGTTTCAATAAGGTGTCCGATGTCCTTCTGAACAGTATTCTTTAGGCTTAACCTTCCCACAACAAGGAGGGAATAAAAAAAATAACATTGTTTTGGTACATGTATTTTATTAATGACCCACATAACTGAAGGTAATCAATATTGGCTGACCAACATAATGTTTCGTCAATACTTAGACCAAGAGCTTTTAGTTACAAGATGAAACCCATTCAAATGGTTGGAATTATAGCTAATTATTATCAGATCCGATGAACATCTGTTTTGATATGTTAGCTACATAAATGAGTCAAATGTTGACAAATGTCACAAATGATCTGAAAATGATTCTGAAATCCACGGAAGTGATTGTGTGTTGAAAGCAATTATCTTCTTCTTTGCCCTTTCTTTTCAAACAGTTTTCACTTTAATTTACAAATGGATTTCAGATCCAAACTTAACTGAATTCCGAATTTCAGGTCAATATGGATTCTGCAATTCCAGTTGACTGGATTCTGTGATTCCAGCATGAAAAAGTTTGTTTGGATCTTGGATTCTGTTATAAAGAATAATCCTCTTCGATTCAACAATGATTTATTTGTCAACGATGAAGAAACCATAAGTTCTGAAAACAGACATAAAACATTGAACAAATATAGCCTACGATAAGCCACATGGCAATTACAAAAAGGCTTAACAGTAACCTACAACGAATACAGTTCGAATCACACGGTAAAAACATAACATTAACCTTCAAAAGAATGTCCAAGACTCTGAATGCAGCGTCTGTGAAACCGACACTCGTAAAGACAGATGTCGAAATCCGTGTCAACTGAAACCTAAATATCAATGTCTCCGGTTGAACCGGAAGCGAGGGACTGTCACGCACGGTAACTCTACATGTTACACATCAGGTGATGTGTGGAAGTTTGAAAAAAAGCTCAACCATAAATTACCACATAATTTACACTTCATTAGTCAACAAATGATACTCAATGAAGCCTGAGAGAAATTGAGGGTTTCAATATTGATCTAAAATATAAAAATTTCATTCATTTATAAAACTAGATGGTACCCAGTTTGGGTATCGATAGTCAGATAAAACTTTCAGTATTTCAGATGAACGTTTTGTTGTTGTTGCCATCAATTTGTGGTGAAAAGGGTTTTTAAGGTGCTATGCTTGAGAGGCCAGCATTAAGAATTCAGCCAACCTCCTTCACGCATCCTTCCTTTTCTGGAGGGCCTCCCTCTCCGCGTCCATTTGTTCTTACCGATCTCTCCAAAATTTTTGTCCGATCTTTTTACAGCAAAACTGCACCTCTTAAATCTACGCAATTTTGTGTTGGCATCTTCAAGGGATCTAACATTGAAGACGACTATTTTGCATTTATGAAACGGCAACCACATAGCAGTTACTCTGTAAAGGTTTTAAAAATGTTAAGTATGGTAACTTTTCTAATGGCAAAGAAAGCAAAAACAAGCCGTACGGAAAACTTTTGACACTAATAATAACTAGCATGAATTCATGCTGAAAATAAAACACTAGGTGATCATGGTGGGTGTTTGTTGCATAACTAAAAGTTAATATTTTGCGCTTCATTTCCCCAGCAGAACTGCATTGTGAAAGCAGTCCATTTGTTTTTTGTGTGAAGGTTTATCGCCCTCTTTCTTGACTTCTCTATCTTTCTCTCTCTCTTTTTGTTGGCTCTCTCTCCCTCTCCACGAATGCCATTTCTGTTTCTATTAATAATGACCATCTACATAATTGAAGTGATAGCGATAGTCGTAATGATGAATGATAGTAATGGTTGAGTAACAAAACTGATAACTTGATTTAGGTGTTTTAAAGGAAATGGAGAGCAGTTGCAATAATTAAGTGCAGTAAAAATGTCAAAAGAAGTAAAGAAAATACTAGCTATATAAAAAACATCATACGAACATGCTTAAGTGAATGGTTCAAAACCATTACCGATCACTCCAAAACCTTTAGTGGCTCTTGTTACAAAACTGCATTCTTTAAATCTCCGTATTTTTTCTGAGGCCTTCTTGAGAGATCTTTCCTTGAACACGACCATTTTACTTGTGAAACAGCAACCACAGCAGTTACTCTGTAAAGGTTTCATAAATGTTAAGTATGGTAATTTTTCTAATGGAAAACAAAGAAAAAACAAGCCATGCGGAAAACTATCTTTTTTATATAATTATTTTGGAATCTCAAAATTTCATACTACAACAAACTTAATTGAATAACAGCATGAATTTATGCAAAAACTAAAACACTGAGGTGATGGTATGGGGGCGTAACCAGATGTTACTAACAATAAGTTCATCATGGCAAGGAAGGCAGGACATGATTTTTCGTGCGGCTTGCATAAGCCTCTCTTCATAATGGTATAAACCGCTTTTAGGAGCGCTGTGTCACGGGCTCATAGTCACGATACAGATGGAGGGGTGAAACACAACGATATTTACGCTTGAGTAAAGGCTGCTGACCTAAAATACTGTACAGAATTTGAAATCCGATAGAAAACGGAGTAAATTATCTTCCGAACGAGATGTTTAGCAGCAATTTTGGATAATTTTTGGTGGAGATATTGCTGATCAAGGATCGTACATTTTAGCAGTGGGATATTTACTCAGTGGCCTTGAAAAAAGTCGAACTTCAATGTGAATTACCGTGGTAATTACCTGGAATTACGTGGTAATTACCCATTACCTGGAGCTCTGATTACATAATCCAGCTGGAAGTGCACTAATTCATTTCTTTGAAAATATTCATTTGATCTGAAAGGCATTTTATATATTATTTTTTCTTTTTGATTCTCAACCCAGATATTAATCTGTTCAATATATCATCAGCACTCTCTTCTTTTCTTGATGCAGGGGTTGATGGATGTTTTCCACTGGGATGTTTTCCGCTAGGAAGTTTTCCCTCATGTTAGCCAGTTTTTTCATGATCAAATCACAAATTCGTTATTATATCAGTCTGCCACTGTTAAAAGTGTTGGATAATAGTTTAATTTATCCATACCTCCATTATGGTAATATTGTCTGGGCAAATACTTATCCCACAAGGCTGGAGAAAGTATTTAAATTACAAAAGGTGCTAAGAATTACAACCTTTTCATCGTATACGGCACGATCTCTCCCACTTATTAAGAAATTAAGTCTTTTAAAAGACACTGACATGGATATTCATTGTCAGTCATTGTCAACACAACAGCTTGACCTTTGGTGTCAGTTTTAAGTAATTATGCAGCAAATTCTCACCTTCGGCTTTTTGCAATTAAACCTCTTCTCACCAAGGATAAAAAATGGCGCTCCTATAAAACCAATTTCCTTTTTCTCAAAATAGACCTTATGAGGTGTTGCATTTACATCTGTAGGAAACATTAACGGGTGAATGTTAGTTACATTGTCAAAACATGACCTTGCAGTTCGGCCTTCTGAACAAACGGTTCATTTTATTAACATACGAGAAATCAAGGTTTCGATACACACTCCCATCCACGCCAAAAACGTCAAAAAAGTCCACTCAAAAAATAGAAATATATTTAAATTCTCAATTACAAAAGTCGTTAATATTCAACCTCGCATTTACGTTACACTGAACTTTTGTTGGCACAATGGGAGTTAACAGGTATTTCAAAAGACATATTGTCTGAAGAATTCAGCATTGGTACATTCCAAGACCGCATAACAGTTATTTAGTAACATTGAACGGTTGCAGCTCAGACATTTTGTGACACGACAACCAGGATTGCCGCTTACTTTTTTCTTGCAATCTTTGTTGTTTCATACAGGTTATACATTAACTGAAACATTCAAAGTATCTGGACAGCATAACCAGGTGTGCAACTGTTGTTGTGGTGTGGAAGAAAGTTCCTGTTCCTTTGCTTGGGATATGGTGGTGGCACGGGTCGTTGCTAGGCACTTCCCGTAGAAATGTCGCAACTTGCATGCTGTAAAAGTGTAGAACTTTCCCTCTTCCACCTGGTCTATACGTTCTCCCCAAATGGATAATGTTATCAAATCAGTGCTGTCTGTCAGATTCTCATCTTGCAATTGGTCAGTTTCTTTTAGTCAGCAGTATCTTCAGCTACACCTGAACTCTCTCCTTGGTCTTCCTCATCTTTCAATCGTTTTTCTGACGCCCATCTCCCTATATTTGGAACATAATAGAACTGCTTTTGAAATGTTTTCTCTATTTGCCATGAACTTGAAATAAAATATTGTAACAGACAATTAGCTGTGCCCATACGAAACATACAGGAAAAATATTAACAAGCAAAGAAACAAACTGGATGAAAACCAAGGTACCTTTTCATAATCATGGCCCTTGTGTATCCTTCTGCAACGTTCATTCAGTGTGTCCAAAATGTGCTGTCTAATTCCTGCTTTGTTGAACCCAGCAGGTGCATATGTGCATGTTTCTGTTAACTCTTCCACCAATTCATTAAGTTCCTTCAAAGCTTTTATGTTCTTTCTAAAAATGGGGACGTCATTCCCAGGCCACTTTTTCACAGCTCTTTCTTGTACATTTCGCCTCCTGTACATTGCAACAAATTAAATGAGGCTAAAACTATGAATATGTGGATCCTTACCTCAAATTGAGGAAAGAAGCACAGTTCTCTAATTGTTATCCGGGATGTGCACTGAAGAAAAAGATACAGATAATGTTAAACATTATGTACTAATTTGAAAAGTTGTCAAGCAAAAATAGAGTACGCAGCTCTTATAAGGTCTTCTCTGATTTGCGGAGAAAACAATACAACAAACAACACAATAATGGACCCTAGCCCTTAAACCAATAGAGCTGCGTTATACACAGGTCCAATGAAATTAGAGGTTCTAAAGAGCTACGTGGTATCTGGAAAATAGAATGACGGCAATTACACTCTGATAACTTTTTGCAGGGGTTGTGCGGCCTGTAGTTACTATCAACTATGGAATATTTTCAGCCCGGACACTGACATGGATATTCATTGTCAGTCGATCATTGTCAACACAACAGTAATTATGCAGCAAATTCTCACCTTCGGCTTTTTAAATTTCAGTCGCTTCGCACCAATTATAAAAAATGGCACACCAGTGTAAATTATTTGCTTGGTCTGGAAAAAAACTTTGAGGTGCTGCAGGCACATCTGTAGGAAACATTGGGTGGTGGGATTTGAACTTTTAAAGCAAGATAGTTCAAAGAAAAGTTATTGGGTTGTCAAGCTTTTGTTCTCCTATGACATTAAGCGTAGAAGGGTGTCTAAATAATTCCGAATCTATGCGAGGTGTATAATACCAATGTATTTATTCTTATGACAACAATTTTAAATCAGAATAGAAGTAATTAGCTGTAACAACGATACTCTGGACTCTAAAAGGTAATAATACACATGGAAATGTATAGGGAATGTATAGGGAATATAAACCTTACTCACCAATCCTTCCAAAATTGGCGTCACATTGTAACGTCAAATACCCTTCTGTTTGGATATCCCTCAAATGTTTGAAAAACATTGCAACTGAACATGGGGTGGTGGGATTTGAACTTTTAAAGCAAGATAGTTCAAAGAAAACTAATTGGGTTGTCAAGCTTTTGTTCTCCTATGACATTAAGCGTAGAAGGGTGTCTAAATAACTCCGAAACTATGCGAGGTGTATAATACCAATGTATTTATTCTTATGACAACAATTTTGAATCAGAATAGAAGTAATTAGCTGTAACAACGATACTCTGGACTCTAAAAAGTAATAATACACATGGGAATGTATAAGGAATATAAACCTTACTCACCAATCCTTCCACAGCAACTGCATCAAATTGACCATCGATGTCTCACAAATCCAACAGCCGAGTCTTGTTACAGTATCGTTTTGTTTTACAACAGCAAACGAATGATATCGCTTGCTTTTATGACGATCAACGAAAGCATAAAGCCAGTCAGTTTGTAACTCGAGCAGAGTAAGGTCTGGAACGAGTCACGTACCCCTCCCCCAAACAGAATCTTCCTTTTGTGTAATAAACATGCGCACGCGTAAGAACCTGGGCCTCTCGGCTGTAAGTCCGCGCTTTACACCACTTGACCACGGTGACCACTGACTTGAGATGTGATATATTTTATTACTTGAAGGTAGATAACCATCAAAATGCATGTCTCAGTTGAAAATTCCTTTTAGATTGATTTTAACGTTGCATTAAAGACTCCAAATGTGAAACATCTTTAAGCTTATTGTTGTTTATATTCGTTTACACCAATTTCGTTATTGTTATCGCTGGATTCAGGCTGTTCTTGTTACCAAACGCATTCGTAACAAAGCATTACGTCACTAAGTTTACAGCTGATGGAAGGAGTGGGCGAGTGAGTGACTCATTTGCATATCTGTTGCCGTTACCGATAACCCGTTCTTAACGCGTGCACGAATATTCACGGGTTAAAAAGGAAGACTTCTGGCCCTCTAGTGTTTGACTGTACAATCCGACCGTAGTTCCCTCCAAAACTGCAGCTAGAAGTTTCTAAACGACGCAATTACTAAAAGCAGATTGGTCGTGAGAATATGTGACCATAATACTCCTGACCCGCGCCAACGACCTGAACGAACATAACGTTATTTAAGGTGGGCTTATCGATGGCGTTGGCCACTTGTGACAACATGGCTGAACAGCGAACAACTCAGTGGTTGAGCGCTAGTTTACACCATGTTTAAGGCCCGCTCAGCGATGGAAGGACATCATGAAGTCCGGAAATCCTTAAGTCTCTAGCACCTCAAAGAAACGAGTCGTGTTTCTTGTCAAACCTTGTGTCTAAAGCGCCATTTAGCGCTCGTGGTGAAAAATGGACCTTGGTGGACAAGTATGAGCCGGCGGGAAAGTCTGCAATCATTTCGGATCAAAAAGGGACAGCGTTGTGAGTGGTGGCCCATTTGCCATCCCCTGCCGTGGTTGAAATGCCCGATATCCGAAGTGCTCCCAGACTTATAATATTTTGCTATAATTTTTGGTGCGGGAACTCCATTTCAGATTTGCCATAGAATTTCCCGACATGCTTTGCGACAGTGGCAGAGAGGCCTGCTATGCGTGTTCGGGCACTTGAAATACAGCTTTGGGCAGGGGTCGTTGCAAAGTGCGAGCCAGTGAGGCATGCGAGCCATGGTGCGAGGCGTGCAAGTCAGCGAGGCATGGTGCGAGGCGCTGCCAGGCATTTTATAAGTCTCGCGGTTTATCCCTTGGAGTTCTTCCTTTCCACGTTTGTGATCGGTACGAGTGCACGAGAAGCTTTCTAATCAAGTGAAAGTAAGTCCTCATTGTTTATTTGTATATTTGTAGAGAAAGTGATTTTTTCTGATTTTTTTGTTCGATTTTTGGCCTGTTAATCATGCTAAACAAGAGCATTGAATTGAAAAACATCCGGTATTTACCGTAAATAGCAACGAGGTCAGTTTCGATCAGTTGAACATTTATATTCTTAATCTATTAATTTAACAGTTAACTTCATGTAGAACAAGCTGAAGGTACTACATAATTTTCCTTTGGTATTATTTAATAATTGTGTATTATTTGTTTTTAATTCTGTAGAATTTGTAAAAATTGATAAAACATTTTTAACAGTATTGAGCAAGCAAATAAAATACAGATCTTTCTTTTATTGATAACAAATACACAGAAGATCTTAACTATAAAAATCACAAGCAGTATTGATTCTATCCAAATCCTCGAGAATCTTGAGTTAAGAAAAAATCACAGCTAAACCCGCTTGAATGTGTAGTCTTTTTTGGCAAGCCTTTTTTCCAGCCTTCCATTTTTAACCCGTGAAAATACGCGCATGCGTAATGAACGGGTTATCGGTTACGGCGACAGATATGCAAATGAGTCACTCACTCGCTCACTCGTTCCATCAGCTGTAAACTTAGTGACGTAAAAATCTGTTACGAATGTGTTTTGTATCAAGAACAGCGTGAATCCAGCGATAACAATAATTAAATTGGTGTAAACGAATATAAACAACAATAAGCTTACAGACGTTTCGCATTTGGAGTCTTTAATGCATCGATTTAAAAGGAATTTTCAAATGAGACATGCATTTTGATGGTTATCTACCTTCAAGTAATAAAATTTATCCCCTTTGAAGTCAGTGGTCACGGTGGCCAAGTGGTGTAAAGTGCGGACTTCAGTCGAAAGGCCCAGGTTCGAATCTCGCCCGGGCTGTTCTTTTTTTTGTTTTGTTTTTTGTTTTCTTTCTTCTTCGGACTGAACATTATGAAAGTGATGTACTGTATTTTTATTTTTTGCATTTGTCAAAAATCCGTACGTTTAATTTAAAAAAAATATATATTGAACCATGACAGAGTGAAAACATAAGCTTATCGCAATATTGTATTACGCTAGCATTTCAAATTCACGGGTTAGCTCTAAGGAGCCTTTGATCCTCAATTTGCAAGTGTGTACTGTGCTACACCAATTAAAGGAAGCCACCAAAAACCTGTTGCCTAGCAAGTGACGAAAATTTTCCTGAATTAAAATGGTGTGAAATGTCACCTTCTTGCTCTAGAAATTGTAAACAGATTTTGAGAAGACTTCGCACATATCGCATGCTTCAAGATTCTGACGCAAGTTTCGTGGCGAGAATTCCCTTCCCAAATGAAAGCATCGTAAGCGGAACTGGACAAGTTCCCAAGTTTTTTGGAGTCTGTTCTTGAAAAAGCAGAAAATGTCTTACAAAATGTTGATGAGCACCCAAGTAGACGCGGAAGTGCATGCTGAAGTAGTAGATCAAAGTATTTCTTTGATTCGAGCATTACAACAGACAAGTGACGTCCACCTATCGGACATAATGGCCTTGGACTCACTTGCAGACTCTTTTACAAGTGTGCTGGCATTGTTACGGAATCACATTAATACCAGTGTAGTAACTCCAACAACCTTTGCTACATGTACATCATCTGTAACAATAGAAAAGAAATGCAACGAGAAACCAGGGCGACCATGTTTTGAAATTCCCGCAGAAATGTTGGCGGAACTGAGGGCATTAGGATTCAGCTGGACAAAAATCGCTGAATTACTGGGTGTGTCACAATGGACTGTGGCAAGAAGAGTGAGGGAGTACGGTTTGGGAGATATCAGAGGCTTTGACTATTTTACCGGATGAAGAGCTAGATGAAATAATAAGCGCCTTCATAGCAAATCACGGAACTGCCACTGGGCAAAACTATGTTGGAGGTCATCTGAGGTCTCTCAGAGGAAGGATTCAGAGAAGGCGAATAAGAGAGAGAGTATTGCAAGAGTGGACCCCAAAACACTGCATTAAGGTGGGGGGTAGTGGTTTCTCGTCGAACATACCATGTTCCATGGCCAAATTCACTGTGGCACTTGGATGGCCATCATTCATTGATAAGATGGAAAATAGTCATACATTGGTGCATTGATAGATTCTACAGGCGTATTTTTCTGAGATGTAACTCAAACAACTTAGCTGAAACGGTTCTTGAACTTTTTCTGGCTGCAGTATAAAGGGATGGAAACCTTTGGCCCTCTAGAATTCGTGTTGACAAAGGTGTGGAAAATGTCCTAGTGTGCAATGCAATGGTGCAAGCAAGAGGGCATGGTAGGGGGAGCATTTTTGCAGGCCCCACTACTCACAATCAACGAATAGAGACGCTGTGGCAAGATGTTTTTCGATGCGTGAGCCATCTAAACCATTACATTCTTTATGCGATGTTAGTTAATAATGAAGCTAAAATATGCGTGCATAAATTTGCATGCAAAATTGTGACACACAAAAAATAAATAAAAACGGAAGGCAAATTTTAACAAGTGCTGATCCGCGCGTGAGAAATTAGCAGCCAGGACCCAGTACCCATCTACGTTGATGGCATGGCCAAGTTACTTCTATGGTGATATTACCGATTTTAGTTGTCTAATTATTGTAAACAGCAAATATATAAATGATTATTATTATTATTATTATTAAGGTTTAAAAGTATAAAAGGCTGAATGCACCCCTTGGAACCCATCTACTCCTTCGTGCAAAAAATTATTGAAAACCCTCAAACTAACAGAACAGTTCCACCCTATTGCCTGATGAATTTAATAATGGTATCATTTCCAATAGAAACAAGAATTTTCAACAAAATCCCCTTGATTCAAAATCGACTTGTTTTGTACTCAACAAATGTCACTGATAATGGAAACATATCGACTGTGTGCAGTCCCTTCTTTAATCTCCTGTGGTTCAGATTTAAATAGACTTGAATGAGCCAGAGTTGACACTTATTTCATGGAGGACCTTATCAACTCATTATGGTAGTTTGGGTAAGGGGTTACATTTCATAGAAACATGCTGAACTTGAAAAATTTGAATAACCAGCATTTGTATGAAAAATACCCCCATTAAATCCCATTCCAAAAGACACTACAAGAAAAAACAAACCAAAAAGAATTGATTACCAGGTACTAAAAGACTGCATGGATTTTCAATAAACAGCCTGGACTTTCAAGATCATATACAGTATGACAACTTTTGTTGTGCACTTTTACTTGCAAAGTTTTATTGATTTCCAACCCAAAACTATCCGAGATACACTTCGTTTTGTATTTAAGTCCAATCTGAAGCAAACACAATGACATAATCACAGTACCAATTTGAAAATCTACAAAAATCTACATGTAAATATGTTGAGAACCAAACAAGACATCAACAAGCTGTAATAATATATAATTATTATTAATAGTTAATTATTATAAAAAGTATTAATATATTCAAATAATTTTTATGACAATAAATTCTGTATTCATATTATGACCTTTAATAGAGAAAATATGTACCTTCTGGAATGTTTCTCCATGGGTAAATGTGATAGACAGTTGCATGGTGAAACTAAGAATGGGCTCTTCCGCTGCCCCTGTTACAAATATTAGAATTGAACTTTGCTCAATGGATGCCTTCTTCCACTGGCTACTTGACGCGCATACTTGACGAAACGGGCATAGACTTCCTTTTCCTTTGAGCAGCCTGTAGACCCATCCGGAGAAAATGCTGTCTTCAACAGTTTTAATAGCATTGCAGAGGTCAAAACAGCATTGCTGGGCCTCAGTAGATGAAGCAATACTGGCTTGAATAGGAAGACTCTTGTAAGTCCAAAGACATCAAGTCCCCGCTGTAAATTGATTATGCACTTGTCGTCTTGTCTGTTAACTAGTCTATCAATTACATCCAATGGAAGAAAGCGTGGCAGTTGACTATTTTGATGAAGAGCTATGCCTATCATTACACCTACAAAAAAGTACTCATCTGAAAGGATCTCCTGTAAGCCATTAGAAAAATATTTCTCTTTCATGGCATGGTTCATAAGACGAACCCATTCTTTTCTGGGTCCTCCTACATGTAGGTCCCTAGCTTCTTCCCCCATGAAGTCTACCTCAAATGTCTTACCAAACTCATTAATGGCTTCAAATTCAGCTAATGTTGTTTTTAATATATTACAGCGATCAACTGTAATATAATTGGTTTCACCTTCTGGTGAACTGATATCATCAACAACACCCATGGCTCTGCCCTTAATAAGTTGTTGCTGTAGAAACCTAAGAATTTCTACAGGGTCAGATAGTGATTTTCTATTTCAACTAGTAAATCATCAGGTTCATTGTCAGGGAGATCACTTGCATGGAGAGGGCCACAGACTGCTGGACTGTCACCTTCTCCCAATCCTTCTTGGTTGGGCTGTTTATCATCCCCATCTTCAGTGCTAATAGTATTGACGGCTGACTGTGAGGGACTAAAACTGACGGTGTGATTGTTATTTTCCCCTGCCTTTTCCAAATAAGAAGTTTCCAAATCACTGTCACTGCCCTTTTCATACAGGAATTCAAATCCTGGTTTAATTCTTATGTACAGTAGACCTTGACCTGCCATTTTTTTTCACAACTGGAAAACTGTACTCGGTTTCAGGGCCTAGTTCCAGAATGGCAATTTTCTTTTGTCTTGCTTTTACAAACTCAAAATCGTGTGCTCCAATCACTGGAAACTTGTTTGGAAGGGACTTTTTAATAGACTGTCTTGTTGTCTCTTCGTTGTCATTTTCATTTAATAATAACTTCCATTTGCTATTACTGAATCCCACTTCATGTTCTCTTCCTCCTCCTCCGCACATTTCAAAACCACAAACTCCAGAAATTTCTTGTCTCCATTGCTCTTGGTTTGTTGCTGTTTCCTGGGTGCAGACCTGGCTCGTGCTTGCATTTGCTGGTTAGGGTATGGCAGTCTTTCTGAACTATTTAATCTTCTGTAAACTCCATTGCTTGAGCTTGTGCTGATCATGCTTCTCGCATACAGACAGACAGACTCCTTTATTTAAAAATAAAATGCTATGTTCTCCCAGGGTAGTCCCTTCAGAGAGTTAAAAAACCCACTGCTATCAATGGGAGCCCTGGGAGAAACATAATTAACTAAAATTTAAATGTACAAATAATGAAAAAAAATATCTATATATATATATATATATATATATATATATATATATATACATATATATATATATATATATATACATATTACAGTAAAAAAAGTTAAGAATGCGATTAAAATTCGGCTTATTACAGTTAACAACATCACAAACGTTAACGTTGTTAGCATTCGGCCTTGTACTAGCTTCAGGTGGCAAGGCTACCTGTAAACTTATCATTCTGCGGAGTTTCTCGAAGGATTCTTGAAGCCTCTTCGAGAAGGCGATTTTCAGCGACGAAAAGTTTGGAAAGTGATGGAATCAGCCATTTAAAATTGTCGGAAGAAGGATCAGGACACGAAGATCCAACAATTCAAGAGATTTTGCCAAATTTTCCCGAAGAAAGCGTATACAAAAGTTGTGACGAAGTGGAACTACTCGATCGGAGGAGATGATGAACAAAAATCAATCTATAAATTGAATTTTCTTCATTTGCATGAGAATGAAGACCTCGATGAGACGAAGGCTTGGAACCCTGTTATTTTTATGAGGAATGTGTGTTTGGCTACTGTTGTGTTGGCTTAAAATGGCGAGAATGTTGCCAAACAAATCACCCCTTCATTCTTGCACTTGATATTCAATGCAGAGTGAGAAAGCTCAACGTTTGTGCTGTTGACATGGCGAATTTCTTGGACACTCTCACAGACTGGCATTGTCTGCCATATTCATTATAACGACCAGAGTGTATGGTTTGTGCTTACTGCTTGTAGGTCTCATAGTTGACCTGGAATTGAGCCTGAGGTGTCAAATTAAAGGTAAATAAATCTAGTAATAGATTTAGTTCGTCTTGTAGTCATTCAGTGTCATGTGAATGTTACAGAACACTTCCTTTAAAAAAAAGGTATTTTTTGCAATGAAAATTTGCCTTTATTGCTAATTTGTTTTCCTTTGAAAAATATTTTGGTCGATTCCACTCAATGTTTATTACTTTATTTTGAAAGAGGGACTCTTAAGGTTTCATTTGATGGGTAAATTAATATCTGGTTGTAACCAATATATAAACACTTTGAGGATCACCATTTGGCATCAACAAAAACCAGGCGAGGAACAATTAAAGAAGGCCAGGATACAAAGGGTTAAAAATCACCCAACAGAGTGAAAAATACAAAATTATACAGATGCAACATGAAATACGAAACAAATGCACTACTAATGGCATTGTCAAAACATGAAACAACAATACAGTAACAACAGGGTGGTTTAATGACAATTGAGACTAAACATGCTCAATTATATAAATTAAGCTATTATCCATGCAAGAACACACAGCTGTAACAGGTCAATCATATGTTATTTGCCATGATGCCAGTGTATGGAAGCATAGCCAACCTCCATGTAAGAAATTCACATAAAGAAGAAAGTTTACATAAATTGAGTTGATAAGCTGATTAAACTGATTTAAAAACTTTTCAATGCCAACTTTCAAAATGGCTCCTATATAACTGGTAGAGAAGACTGTACATCAATGTTTCGCCAGAACCTAACTGTAATTAAACAAATAACTGAAAACGAACATTCTTCCTAAAGCAGTTGACAGTTTTGGTTTTCAAAGATATTGCACTTATAACTTAACTCACTGAGATTTTGCCAAAATTACGATCTGTTTGCCCTTTTATGAACGAACACTGCCTCCTTAGCTCAGTATTTTGTTTGCTGTAATATCAATCTTTTCTAATGTTTAAAAAACTGAAGTTCCCATTGACGGATGAAATGGAATGCACTGCTACAAACAAATTAAAGTGCTTTACATCTACATCTACATATTAAATAGTAATGCGCAGTTGGCACTAGTTCAAGTTTGGTTTCATACAGATCGTCAAAAAGTAGGAATTCGTTGTCATCCCTGCTTGAAATCAAGCCCCTCAGTTTGAACATGACTAAAGAATTAGATAGCAAAGTATAACTTACTTACCGATTTTGCCAACATTTACCTCCGATGACCTTATTTTAACAAAATTGCAGCTCTCTATACAATTTAGTTGCTATAAACATCCTCCAAGGGAGCATATACTTTCTTGAAGACCATTTTGCAAATGAAACAGTAACTGAATGACCTCTGGAAAGGTTTTCAGAATGCTAAGTATGGTAACTATTCTAATGAAAAACAAAGAAAAACAAGCCATGCGGAAAACTTGACACAAATAATAACTAGCATGAATTCATGCAGAAAATAAAACACCAGGTGATCATGGTGGGTGTTTGTTGCATAACAAAAGTTACTAACGAAAAGTTTATTAAGCCTTTAAAAAATATTTTATGCTTAATTTCCCCAGCAGAACTGCGTTGTGAAAAGTATTGATCCATCAAATCAATACTAAAGTCACCAAGTATAACAAAACAAAGCACTTTAGTCAACAGATTGAACATCTACAATAACATAAATAATGACTTATATCAGTTTGCAGTTTAAGTTTAGTTTCATGCAGATCGCCAATAAAAGATCTTGCACACAAAAGTAGCAAAAATATAAGGGAAGATAACAGAGTAAAGAAAGTTATTTAAGTGATAACTCACTTCGACGAAAATAGTGGATGTTAATAAGAAAAAAGTAGGAGTTAGTTGTTATCCATGCTTGAAATCAAGCCCTGTGGTTTTAGCATGGCTGAAGAATTAGACAGCAAAACTTCATTTACTTACCGATCACTCCAAAATTTTTGATACAATCTTACATTGATAAAGTCACATCGCTTTAATGTCCTTACTTTTGCGTTGGAGTCTCCAACAGATCTCACCTTGAAGACAACCATTTTGCATGTGAAACAACAACTTACTTACCGATCTCTCCAAAATTTTTTACTGATCTAATCTTACTGAAGACGCAACCTCTTTCTTCGTTTAGTTTCCAGTATACGTCTTCTAAGTAAGCATACGTTTCCTTCAAGACGACCATTTTGCAAATGAAACAGCAACCGAATGGCAGTTACGCTGGAAAGGTTTTAAAAATGCTACAGCTGTAAGTATGGTAACGTTTGTAATGGAAACAAAGAAAAAACAAGCCATGCGGAAAACTATCTTAATCTACCATATTCTAACTATAATCTGGAACCTCAATAATGCAGGTGATAACCACTTAAAAGTCTTGGCTGCTCAGTTGGTTGGAGGCCTTAGTGTAGGATACACTGAGGTTCTGTGGCTAGTAGAGCTTCACTCCTGTCTGCCAGGTCATACTATAAACAGTACATATGGTATTGGTAAAAACCATAAAACAGGACAGACATTCTCTTGCTCTTCAGTCAGACTAGCTTGGTCTTGGTCATCATTTACTTTACTAGCATACTTAATTTCCAATTTGTCACCATTAGCAAGTTGATGGATGCTGTAGGACTCATCTGGAGCCACAAGTGAACAAACTGGTCACATCACTATGTTTAATTGTCTCTTTGCACATCACTAAACCAAATGTCAACATGCCTGATACATAAATGAGTCAAATGTTGACAAATGTCACAAGTGAACTGAAAATGATTCTGAAATCCACTGAAGTGATTGTGTGTTGAAAGCAATTATCTTCTTCTTTGCCTTTTCTTTTCAAATAGTTTTCACATTAATTTACAAATGGATTTGAGATCCAAACTTTACTGAATTCCGAATTTCAGGTCAATATGGATTCTGCAATTCCAGTTGACTGGATTCTGTGATTCCAGTATGAAAAATTTTGTTTGGATCTTGGATTCTGTTATACATCAGGTGATGTGTCGAAGTTTGAAAAAAAAGCTCAACCATAAATTACCACATAATTTACACTTTAAAGTCAACAAATGATACTCAATGAAGCCTGAGAGAAATTGAGGGCTTCAATATTGATCTAAAATATAAAAAATTCATTCATTTATAAAACTAGATGGGTATCGATAGTCAGATAAAACTTTCTGTATTTCAGATGAACGTTTTGTTGTTGCTGCCATCGATTTGTGGTGAAAAGGGTTTTTAAGGTGCTATGCTTGAGAGGCCAGCATTAAGAATTCAGCCAACCTCTCCTGCACGCATCCTTCCTTTTCTGGAGGGCCTCCCTCTCCGCGTCCATTTGTTCTTACCGGTCACTCCAAAATTTTTGTCCGATCTTTTTACATCAAAATTGCACCTCCTAAATCTACGCAATTTTGTGTTGGCATCTTCAAGGGATCTGACATTGAAGACGACCATTTTGCATTTATGAAACGGCAACCACATAGCAGTTACTCTGTAAAGGTTTTAAAAATGAAATGTTAAGTATGGTAACTTTTCTAATCGCAAAGAAAGCGAAAACAAGCCGTACGGAAAACTTTTGACACTAATAATAACTAGCATGAAAAAATAAAACACCAGGTGATCATGGTAGGCGTTTGTTGCATAACTAAAAGTTAATTTTCATTCTACCTCGCCAAGCTCGTACGAAGGAAAATCATTTTCCTTCTATAGAACGCTGAAGCATAAACACACGCCACAACAATGTAAAGGCAGGCAGTGTGCGAACACTTGCCCGACGGTATTTTAATAACAATCTCAAAGGAAAATTTTACAATCATAGAATAGACAAAAGAAAAAAGGCACAACAATGTAAAAGCAGGCAGTGTGCGAACACTTGCCTGAGAAAAGGAGACACATTATCGATTACGTATTAAAGCCTATCACAATATAGGAAAAACGCAAAGCGAAATAAAGAAAAAAACTCAAGCCTTACAAGAGGTAACATGTTTAGTCAACAGTAATCTGCTTTTGATAGAATCTTTACATGAACATACATGTTTTTCGCCTCAATGGATTTCCAGCGACCGTGGGGCATAAGTAACCTATCTGAGTAATCCGATCTAGAAAGCTTATTCGCAATAAAGGTCGCCCCGCCAGACCTAAGACTATGAGTGCTATAACATGATACAGAGCTGAGCGACAGTTTACAAACATAGTACTGTCAGACGGAGGCCAGAAAAAACCTGCCGGAAAAAAAAAACCCCGGTGGGAAAAAACTCGGCAGGAAATCTGGGTAGGAACCATGGCTCAAGCTCTAAATAGCCCATCCTACGAGGCTACACGAGGTACGACATACTTAAAAATAAAGTAAAATAAATAAATAAAATAAAATAAAAATAACGTTAGCTAAACTGATCGAGGTGTCGGCCTAGAATGATATCCCACGTGATATTCAGTAAGAGATAAAGCCCTCGAACGTCGGTATTAAGCCATATACATCCCGAGGGCCGTAGGCCCTCGGGATGTATATGGATTAATACCGACGTTCGAGGGGTTTATCTAACTTATTTCATGATATTATTCATGAGGTATAGCTTATATAAAGGTCGTCCTTCACAGGGCAATAATTGGCCACTTGTTTTTGTCATCTGTTTGTTTGTCTTTTTTGATCCGACCGCAGGGTTTTCACACAGCATCGAGAAAGGTGCGTTTCACGGGTCACAATTTATTCAAACCACTTCTTCTCACTTAGGTGAGAAACGGAGAACAATAGCACATTGTTTGTTTGCTGAGTCAACAACAATCAAATTTCAAACCTTTTGTGTATGATTTTTGTCATATTTTTGTTTATTGGGAGACTTCAGAGAAGTAAGCGAACGAGATAGTGTTGAAGTCGAAAAAAAAAAGAAAATCCTGGGCGTAATATCGTTGTTGTTTGTGATAACGAAGTCGAGCAGAGAAGACAGTCCAGAATACCGGCAAACACGTAAGTTAATACTACGTCTTAGGCGAGAAATCGGATCCTTACAAAGATATCAGAGCCCCTGATGTCTCTACCAAAATTGAGATTTCTAAATTATTAAATTGTCGATCAGAAGGTTCCGTAGCAGATAGGAAAGCCGAGTCCTCGTTAGAAAGAGAAGTAGATCAGTTAGATAATGACCATGTAAAAAGATTTTGCCAAAGATGACAACAATGCGACTGTGAAAGGATCCATACGTGTGGACTATGTGCCCATAGGTGTGGACAATGTGCCCATAGGTGTGGACAATGTGCCCATAGGTGTGGAAAATGTGCCCATAGGTGTGGACAATGTGCCCATACGTGTGGACTATGTACCCATACGTGTGGACTATGTACCCATAGAAGTTTTTTGAAAGGATTCGTGCATTGTCAGTTTGCGTTGCAATAATATTGCGTTACTTCGGCTTCCGTTGTCCGCGAAGTACTGGGCATCAGATTTTTAAGGCATGAGCCTGCGCAGAAAGGCGTCCTCTTTTCGAACGTTATGTACGAATCTGCAAAACGTTTCGATCAGAGCTGCGTGCAAACCAATAGGTTGAATCACGGCTCAGAGGCTGAAATTTGACAAAATCCGCCGTTTGCAGAGTGCCTGGTACATCATCTAAGTACGAGAAAGCTTAATGAGGTGCAATCGGGTCGATGAACCGACGTGAGACCATAAAAGAAAGACCTCTTTGGTGGTGCGTAACGTTTCGGCCTTGCTCTGCACACGGTGAAGACAATCCAGCGAGCCAAAAGGTACAATTCTGTGAGTTTCGGATTTAAAATTAACGGCACGCGAAGTTTTTGGCTGTGATTTTTGAGTCGCTGGAGTGTTAATGAAATCCCTCTGAAGACAGAATGTATTCCTTCCCTTCACAATTTGCTCTAACAATACCCATAATTCATAGCGGGCAAACGTTAGCGGTAAATAATTGACTGACTAGGCATGTGTGTTGTTTTAATATTTCGCAGATGCATCGAAGAAAGCAGAAATAAGAAGAGTTGATCGCCAAGGTAAACGTAAGTGAATCATTTCCGTTGCAGGTTTAAAATGAGATCAAAATATTGATCAATTGTTACGTTACTGAGACAGAAACGAATTTCGAACGAACACAATTTATCGTGAACCGCGAGTATAGAATCTTAACATACTTGCCAAGGAATACAACGGTGTCGCTTCCTTTCGAAGCTGTTAACCTTTGAATTACTCTAGGTAACCTTCTATTTACTCTAGTTGAAAACGAATAAACGCCCCATGGCTTTTAACAGATTGTCAACCAAGGAAATAACACAAAAAGGCATATAATGCCCCCAGTAATGCCCTGAGACATTTTTTTAACATTTCAGCCATCACTCATTTGGCAATATAAAATCATTTCACGTGTTGAAACTGAGCAAAACATCGCCTCAGTCGTCCTGGTCATCTGAGTACCTGTGGACTATGTACCCATACGTGTGGACTATGTGCCCATAGGTGTGGACAATGTGCCCATAGGTGTGGACAATGTGCCCATACGTGTGGACTATGTACCCATACGTGTGGACTATGTACCCATAGAAGTTTTTTGAAAGGATTCGTGCATTGTCAGTTTGCGTTGCAATAATATTGCGTTACTTCGGCTTCCGTTGTCCGCGAAGTACTGGGCATCAGATTTTTAAGGCATGAGCCTGCGCAGAAAGCGTCCTCTTTTCGAACGTTATGTACGAATCTGCAAAACGTTTCGATCAGAGCTGCGTGCAAACCAATAGGTTGAATCACGGCTCAGAGGCTGAAATTTGACAAAATCCGCCGTTTGCAGAGTGCCTGGTACATCATCTAAGTACGAGAAAGCTTAATGAGGTGCAATCGGGTCGATGAACCGACGTGAGACCATAAAAGAAAGACCTCTTTGGTGGTGCGTAACGTTTCGGCCTTGCTCTGCACACGGTGAAGACAATCCAGCGAGCCAAAAGGTACAATTCTGTGAGTTTCGGATTTAAAATTAACGGCACGCGAAGTTTTTGGCTGTGATTTTTGAGTCGCTGGAGTGTTAATGAAGTCCCTCTGAAGACAGAATGTATTCCTTCCCTTCACAATTTGCTCTAACAATACCCATAATTCATAGCGGGCAAACGTTAGCGGTAAATAATTGACTGACTAGGCATGTGTGTTGTTTTAATATTTCGCAGATGCATCGAAGAAAGCAGAAATAAGAAGAGTTGATCGCCAAGGTAAACGTAAGTGAATCATTTCCGTTGCAGGTTTAAAATGAGATCAAAATATTGATCAATTGTTACGTTACTGAGACAGAAACGAATTTCGAACGAACACAATTTATCGTGAACCGCGAGTATAGAATCTTAACATACTTGTCAAGGAATACAACGGTGTCGCTTCCTTTCGAAGCTGTTAACCTTTGAATTACTCTAGGTAACCTTCTATTTACTCTAGTTGAAAACGAATAAACGCCCCATGGCTTTTAACAGATTGTCAACCAAGGAAATAACACAAAAAGGCATATAATGCCCCCAGTAATGCCCTGAGACATTTTTTTAACATTTCAGCCATCACTCATTTGGCAATATAAAATCATTTCACGTGTTGAAACTGAGCAAAACATCGCCTCAGTCGTCCCGGTCGCCTGAGTACCTGTGGACTATGTACCCATACGTGTGGACTATGTGCCCATAGGTGTGGACAATGTGCCCATAGGTGTGGACAATGTGCCCATAGGTGTGGACAATGTGCCCATACGTGTGGACAATGTACCCATACGTGTGGACTATGTACCCATACGTGTGGACTATGTACCCATAGAAGTTTTTTGAAAGGATTCGTGCATTGTCAGTTTGCGTTGCAATAATATTGCGTTACTTCGGCTTCCGTTGTCCGCGAAGTACTGGGCATCAGATTTTTAAGGCATGAGCCTGCGCAGAAAGCGTCCTCTTTTCGAACGTTATGTACGAATCTGCAAAACGTTTCGATCAGAGCTGCGTGCAAACCAATAGGTTGAATCACGGCTCAGAGGCTGAAATTTGACAAAATCCGCCGTTTGCAGAGTGCCTGGTACATCATCTAAGTACGAGACAGCTTAATGAGGTGCAATCGGGTCGATGAACCGACGTGAGAGCATAAAAGAAAGACCACTTTGGTGGTGCGTAACGTTTCGGCCTTGCTCTGCACACGGTGAAGACACTCCAGCGAGCCAAAAGGTACAATTCTGTGAGTTTCGGATTTAAAATTAACGGCACGCGAAGTTTTTGGCTGTGATTTTTGAGTCGCTGGAGTGTTAATGAAATCCCTCTGAAGACAGAATGTATTCCTTCCCTTCACAATTTGCTCTAACAATACCCATAATTCATAGCGGGCAAACGTTAGCGGTAAATAATTGACTGACTAGGCATGTGTGTTGTTTTAATATTTCGCAGATGCATCGAAGAAAGCAGAAATAAGAAGAGTTGATCGCCAAGGTAAACGTAAGTGAATCATTTCCCGTTGCAGGTTTAAAATGAGATCAAAATATTGATCAATTGTTACGTTACTGAGACAGAAACGAATTTCGAACGAACACAATTTATCGTGAACCGCGAGTATAGAATCTTAACATACTTGTCAAGGAATACAACGGTGTCGCTTCCTTTCGAAGCTGTTAACCTTTGAATTACTCTAGTTAACCTTCTATTTACTCTAGTTAAAAACGAATAAACGCCCCATGGCTTTTAACAGATTGTCAACCAAGGAAATAACACAAAAAGGCATATAATGCCCCCAGTAATGCCCTGAGACATTTTTTTTAACATTTCAGCCATCACTCATTTGGCAATATAAAATCATTTCAGGTGCTGAAACTGAGCAAAACATCGCCTCAGTCGTCCCGGTCGCCTGAGTACCTGTGGACTATGTACCCATACGTGTGGACTATGTGCCCATAGGTGTGGACAATGTGCCCATAGGTGTGGACAATGTGCCCATAGGTGTGGACAATGTGCCCATAGCTGTGGACAATGTGCTCATACGTGTGGACTATGTACCCATACGTGTGGACTATGTACCCATAGAAGTTTTTTGAAAGGATTCGTGCATTGTCAGTTTGCGTTGCAATAATATTGCGTTACTTCGGCTTCCGTTGTCCGCGAAGTACTGGGCATCAGATTTTTAAGGCATGAGCCTGCGCAGCAAGCGTCCTCTTTTCGAACGTTATGTACGAATCTGCAAAACGTTTCGATCAGAGCTGCGTGCAAACCAATAGGTTGAATCACGGCTCAGAGGCTGAAATTTGACAAAATCCGCCGTTTGCAGAGTGCCTGGTACATCATCTAAGTACGAGACAGCTTAATGAGGTGCAATCGGGTCGATGAACCGACGTGAGAGCATAAAAGAAAGACCACTTTGGTGGTGCGTAACGTTTCGGCCTTGCTCTGCACACGGTGAAGACACTCCAGCGAGCCAAAAGGTACAATTCTGTGAGTTTCGGATTTAAAATTAACGGCACGCGAAGTTTTTGGCTGTGATTTTTGAGTCGCTGGAGTGTTAATGAAATCCCTCTGAAGACAGAATGTATTCCTTCCCTTCACAATTTGCTCTAACAATACCCATAATTCATAGCGGGCAAACGTTAGCGGTAAATAATTGACTGACTAGGCATGTGTGTTGTTTTAATATTTCGCAGATGCATCGAAGAAAGCAGAAATAAGAAGAGTTGATCGCCAAGGTAAACGTAAGTGAATCATTTCCGTTGCAGGTTTAAAATGAGATCAAAATATTGATCAATTGTTACGTTACTGAGACAGAAACGAATTTCGAACGAACACAATTTATCGTGAACCGCGAGTATAGAATCTTAACATACTTGTCAAGGAATACAACGGTGTCGCTTCCTTTCGAAGCTATTAACCTTTGAATTACTCTAGTTAACCTTCTATTTACTCTAGTTAAAAACGAATAAACGCCCCATGGCTTTTAACAGATTGTCAACCAAGGAAATAACACAAAAAGGCATAAAATACCCAGTAATGCCCTGAGACATTTTTTTAACATTTCAGCCATCACTCATTTGGCAATATAAAATCATTTCACGTGTTGAAACTGAGCAAAACATCGCCTCAGTCGTCCCGGTCGCCTGAGTACCTGTGGACTATGTACCCATACGTGTGGACTATGTGCCCATAGGTGTGGACAATGTGCCCATAGGTGTGGAAAATGTGCCCATAGGTGTGGACAATGTGCCCATACGTGTGGACTATGTACCCATACGTGTGGACTATGTACCCATAGAAGTTTTTTGAAAGGATTCGTGCATTGTCAGTTTGCGTTGCAATAATATTGCGTTACTTCGGCTTCCGTTGTCCGCGAAGTACTGGGCATCAGATTTTTAAGGCATGAGCCTGCGCAGAAAGCGTCCTCTTTTCGAACGTTATGTACGAATCTGCAAAACGTTTCGATCAGAGCTGCGTGCAAACCAATAGGTTGAATCACGGCTCAGAGGCTGAAATTTGACAAAATCCGCCGTTTGCAGAGTGCCTGGTACATCATCTAAGTACGAGACAGCTTAATGAGGTGCAATCGGGTCGATGAACCGACGTGAGAGCATAAAAGAAAGACCACTTTGGTGGTGCGTAACGTTTCGGCCTTGCTCTGCACACGGTGAAGACACTCCAGCGAGCCAAAAGGTACAATTCTGTGAGTTTCGGATTTAAAATTAACGGCACGCGAAGTTTTTGGCTGTGATTTTTGAGTCGCTGGAGTGTTAATGAAATCCCTCTGAAGACAGAATGTATTCCTTCCCTTCACAATTTGCTCTAACAATACCCATAATTCATAGCGGGCAAACGTTAGCGGTAAATAATTGACTGACTAGGCATGTGTGTTGTTTTAATATTTCGCAGATGCATCGAAGAAAGCAGAAATAAGAAGAGTTGATCGCCAAGGTAAACGTAAGTGAATCATTTCCGTTGCAGGTTTAAAATGAGATCAAAATATTGATCAATTGTTACGTTACTGAGACAGAAACGAATTTCGAACGAACACAATTTATCGTGAACCGCGAGTATAGAATCTTAACATACTTGTCAAGGAATACAACGGTGTCGCTTCCTTTCGAAGCTGTTAACCTTTGAATTACTCTAGGTAACCTTCTATTTACTCTAGTTGAAAACGAATAAACGCCCCATGGCTTTTAACAGATTGTCAACCAAGGAAATAACACAAAAAGGCATATAATGCCCCCAGTAATGCCCTGAGACATTTTTTTAACATTTCAGCCATCACTCATTTGGCAATATAAAATCATTTCACGTGTTGAAACTGAGCAAAACATCGCCTCAGTCGTCCCGGTCGCCTGAGTACCTGTGGACTATGTACCCATACGTGTGGACTATGTGCCCATAGGTGTGGACAATGTGCCCATAGGTGTGGACAATGTGCCCATAGGTGTGGAAAATGTGCCCATAGGTGTGGACAATGTGCCCATACGTGTGGACTATGTACCCATACGTGTGGACTATGTACCCATAGAAGTTTTTTGAAAGGATTCGTGCATTGTCAGTTTGCGTTGCAATAATATTGCGTTACTTCGGCTTCCGTTGTCCGCGAAGTACTGGGCATCAGATTTTTAAGGCATGAGCCTGCGCAGAAAGCGTCCTCTTTTCGAACGTTATGTACGAATCTGCAAAACGTTTCGATCAGAGCTGCGTGCAAACCAATAGGTTGAATCACGGCTCAGAGGCTGAAATTTGACAAAATCCGCCGTTTGCAGAGTGCCTGGTACATCATCTAAGTACGAGACAGCTTAATGAGGTGCAATCGGGTCGATGAACCGACGTGAGAGCATAAAAGAAAGACCACTTTGGTGGTGCGTAACGTTTCGGCCTTGCTCTGCACACGGTGAAGACACTCCAGCGAGCCAAAAGGTACAATTCTGTGAGTTTCGGATTTAAAATTAACGGCACGCGAAGTTTTTGGCTGTGATTTTTGAGTCGCTGGAGTGTTAATGAAATCCCTCTGAAGACAGAATGTATTCCTTCCCTTCACAATTTGCTCTAACAATACCCATAATTCATAGCGGGCAAACGTTAGCGGTAAATAATTGACTGACTAGGCATGTGTGTTGTTTTAATATTTCGCAGATGCATCGAAGAAAGCAGAAATAAGAAGAGTTGATCGCCAAGGTAAACGTAAGTGAATCATTTCCGTTGCAGGTTTAAAATGAGATCAAAATATTGATCAATTGTTACGTTACTGAGACAGAAACGAATTTCGAACGAACACAATTTATCGTGAACCGCGAGTATAGAATCTTAACATACTTGTCAAGGAATACAACGGTGTCGCTTCCTTTCGAAGCTGTTAACCTTTGAATTACTCTAGGTAACCTTCTATTTACTCTAGTTGAAAACGAATAAACGCCCCATGGCTTTTAACAGATTGTCAACCAAGGAAATAACACAAAAAGGCATATAATGCCCCCAGTAATGCCCTGAGACATTTTTTTAACATTTCAGCCATCACTCATTTGGCAATATAAAATCATTTCACGTGTTGAAACTGAGCAAAACATCGCCTCAGTCGTCCCGGTCAGCCTGAGTACCTGTGGACTATGTACCCATACGTGTGGACTATGTGCCCATAGGTGTGGACAATGTGCCCATAGGTGTGGACAATGTGCCCATAGGTGTGGAAAATGTGCCCATAGGTGTGGACAATGTGCCCATACGTGTGGACTATGTACCCATACGTGTGGACTATGTACCCATAGAAGTTTTTTGAAAGGATTCGTGCATTGTCAGTTTGCGTTGCAATAATATTGCGTTACTTCGGCTTCCGTTGTCCGCGAAGTACTGGGCATCAGATTTTTAAGGCATGAGCCTGCGCAGAAAGCGTCCTCTTTTCGAACGTTATGTACGAATCTGCAAAACGTTTCGATCAGAGCTGCGTGCAAACCAATAGGTTGAATCACGGCTCAGAGGCTGAAATTTGACAAAATCCGCCGTTTGCAGAGTGCCTGGTACATCATCTAAGTACGAGAAAGCTTAATGAGGTGCAATCGGGTCGATGAACCGACGTGAGACCATAAAAGAAAGACCTCTTTGGTGGTGCGTAACGTTTCGGCCTTGCTCTGCACACGGTGAAGACAATCCAGCGAGCCAAAAGGTACAATTCTGTGAGTTTCGGATTTAAAATTAACGGCACGCGAAGTTTTTGGCTGTGATTTTTGAGTCGCTGGAGTGTTAATGAAATCCCTCTGAAGACAGAATGTATTCCTTCCCTTCACAATTTGCTCTAACAATACCCATAATTCATAGCGGGCAAACGTTAGCGGTAAATAATTGACTGACTAGGCATGTGTGTTGTTTTAATATTTCGCAGATGCATCGAAGAAAGCAGAAATAAGAAGAGTTGATCGCCAAGGTAAACGTAAGTGAATCATTTCCGTTGCAGGTTTAAAATGAGATCAAAATATTGATCAATTGTTACGTTACTGAGACAGAAACGAATTTCGAACGAACACAATTTATCGTGAACCGCGAGTATAGAATCTTAACATACTTGTCAAGGAATACAACGGTGTCGCTTCCTTTCGAAGCTGTTAACCTTTGAATTACTCTAGTTAACCTTCTATTTACTCTAGTTGAAAACGAATAAACGCCCCATGGCTTTTAACAGATTGTCAACCAAGGAAATAACACAAAAAGGCATATAATGCCCCCAGTAATGCCCTGAGACATTTTTTTAACATTTCAGCCATCACTCATTTGGCAATATAAAATCATTTCACGTGTTGAAACTGAGCAAAACATCGCCTCAGTCGTCCCGGTCGCCTGAGTACCTGTGGACTATGTACCCATACGTGTGGACTATGTGCCCATAGGTGTGGACAATGTGCCCATAGGTGTGGACAATGTGCCCATAGGTGTGGAAAATGTGCCCATAGGTGTGGACAATGTGCCCATACGTGTGGACTATGTACCCATACGTGTGGACTATGTACCCATAGAAGTTTTTTGAAAGGATTCGTGCATTGTCAGTTTGCGTTGCAATAATATTGCGTTACTTCGGCTTCCGTTGTCCGCGAAGTACTGGGCATCAGATTTTTAAGGCATGAGCCTGCGCAGAAAGCGTCCTCTTTTCGAACGTTATGTACGAATCTGCAAAACGTTTCGATCAGAGCTGCGTGCAAACCAATAGGTTGAATCACGGCTCAGAGGCTGAAATTTGACAAAATCCGCCGTTTGCAGAGTGCCTGGTACATCATCTAAGTACGAGAAAGCTTAATGAGGTGCAATCGGGTCGATGAACCGACGTGAGACCATAAAAGAAAGACCTCTTTGGTGGTGCGTAACGTTTCGGCCTTGCTCTGCACACGGTGAAGACAATCCAGCGAGCCAAAAGGTACAATTCTGTGAGTTTCGGATTTAAAATTAACGGCACGCGAAGTTTTTGGCTGTGATTTTTGAGTCGCTGGAGTGTTAATGAAATCCCTCTGAAGACAGAATGTATTCCTTCCCTTCACAATTTGCTCTAACAATACCCATAATTCATAGCGGGCAAACGTTAGCGGTAAATAATTGACTGACTAGGCATGTGTGTTGTTTTAATATTTCGCAGATGCATCGAAGAAAGCAGAAATAAGAAGAGTTGATCGCCAAGGTAAACGTAAGTGAATCATTTCCGTTGCAGGTTTAAAATGAGATCAAAATATTGATCAATTGTTACGTTACTGAGACAGAAACGAATTTCGAACGAACACAATTTATCGTGAACCGCGAGTATAGAATCTTAACATACTTGTCAAGGAATACAACGGTGTCGCTTCCTTTCGAAGCTGTTAACCTTTGAATTACTCTAGGTAACCTTCTATTTACTCTAGTTGAAAACGAATAAACGCCCCATGGCTTTTAACAGATTGTCAACCAAGGAAATAACACAAAAAGGCATATAATGCCCCCAGTAATGCCCTGAGACATTTTTTTAACAATTCAGCCATCACTCATTTGGCAATATAAAATCATTTCACGTGTTGAAACTGAGCAAAACATCGCCTCAGTCGTCCCGGTCGCCTGAGTACCTGTGGACTATGTACCCATACGTGTGGACTATGTGCCCATAGGTGTGGACAATGTGCCCATAGGTGTGGACAATGTGCCCATAGGTGTGGAAAATGTGCCCATAGGTGTGGACAATGTGCCCATACGTGTGGACTATGTACCCATACGTGTGGACTATGTACCCATAGAAGTTTTTTGAAAGGATTCGTGCATTGTCAGTTTGCGTTGCAATAATATTGCGTTACTTCGGCTTCCGTTGTCCGCGAAGTACTGGGCATCAGATTTTTAAGGCATGAGCCTGCGCAGAAAGCGTCCTCTTTTCGAACGTTATGTACGAATCTGCAAAACGTTTCGATCAGAGCTGCGTGCAAACCAATAGGTTGAATCACGGCTCAGAGGCTGAAATTTGACAAAATCCGCCGTTTGCAGAGTGCCTGGTACATCATCTAAGTACGAGAAAGCTTAATGAGGTGCAATCGGGTCGATGAACCGACGTGAGACCATAAAAGAAAGACCTCTTTGGTGGTGCGTAACGTTTCGGCCTTGCTCTGCACACGGTGAAGACAATCCAGCGAGCCAAAAGGTACAATTCTGTGAGTTTCGGATTTAAAATTAACGGCACGCGAAGTTTTTGGCTGTGATTTTTGAGTCGCTGGAGTGTTAATGAAATCCCTCTGAAGACAGAATGTATTCCTTCCCTTCACAATTTGCTCTAACAATACCCATAATTCATAGCGGGCAAACGTTAGCGGTAAATAATTGACTGACTAGGCATGTGTGTTGTTTTAATATTTCGCAGATGCATCGAAGAAAGCAGAAATAAGAAGAGTTGATCGCCAAGGTAAACGTAAGTGAATCATTTCCGTTGCAGGTTTAAAATGAGATCAAAATATTGATCAATTGTTACGTTACTGAGACAGAAACGAATTTCGAACGAACACAATTTATCGTGAACCGCGAGTATAGAATCTTAACATACTTGTCAAGGAATACAACGGTGTCGCTTCCTTTCGAAGCTGTTAACCTTTGAATTACTCTAGGTAACCTTCTATTTACTCTAGTTGAAAACGAATAAACGCCCCATGGCTTTTAACAGATTGTCAACCAAGGAAATAACACAAAAAGGCATATAATGCCTAGTAATGCCCTGAGACATTTTTTTAACATTTCAGCCATCACTCATTTGGCAATATAAAATCATTTCACGTGTTGAAACTGAGCAAAACATCGCCTCAGTCGTCCCGGTCGCCTGAGTACCTGTGGACTATGTGCCCATAGGTGTGGACAATGTGCCCATAGGTGTGGACAATGTGCCCATAGGTGTGGAAAATGTGCCCATAGGTGTGGACAATGTGCCCATACGTGTGGACTATGTACCCATACGTGTGGACTATGTACCCATAGAAGTTTTTTGAAAGGATTCGTGCATTGTCAGTTTGCGTTGCAATAATATTGCGTTACTTCGGCTTCCGTTGTCCGCGAAGTACTGGGCATCAGATTTTTAAGGCATGAGCCTGCGCAGAAAGCGTCCTCTTTTCGAACGTTATGTACGAATCTGCAAAACGTTTCGATCAGAGCTGCGTGCAAACCAATAGGTTGAATCACGGCTCAGAGGCTGAAATTTGACAAAATCCGCCGTTTGCAGAGTGCCTGGTACATCATCTAAGTACGAGACAGCTTAATGAGGTGCAATCGGGTCGATGAACCGACGTGAGAGCATAAAAGAAAGACCACTTTGGTGGTGCGTAACGTTTCGGCCTTGCTCTGCACACGGTGAAGACACTCCAGCGAGCCAAAAGGTACAATTCTGTGAGTTTCGGATTTAAAATTAACGGCACGCGAAGTTTTTGGCTGTGATTTTTGAGTCGCTGGAGTGTTAATGAAATCCCTCTGAAGACAGAATGTATTCCTTCCCTTCACAATTTGCTCTAACAATACCCATAATTCATAGCGGGCAAACGTTAGCGGTAAATAATTGACTGACTAGGCATGTGTGTTGTTTTAATATTTCGCAGATGCATCGAAGAAAGCAGAAATAAGAAGAGTTGATCGCCAAGGTAAACGTAAGTGAATCATTTCCGTTGCAGGTTTAAAATGAGATCAAAATATTGATCAATTGTTACGTTACTGAGACAGAAACGAATTTCGAACGAACACAATTTATCGTGAACCGCGAGTATAGAATCTTAACATACTTGTCAAGGAATACAACGGTGTCGCTTCCTTTCGAAGCTGTTAACCTTTGAATTACTCTAGGTAACCTTCTATTTACTCTAGTTGAAAACGAATAAACGCCCCATGGCTTTTAACAGATTGTCAACCAAGGAAATAACACAAAAAGGCATATAATGCCCCCAGTAATGCCCTGAGACATTTTTTTAACATTTCAGCCATCACTCATTTGGCAATATAAAATCATTTCACGTGTTGAAACTGAGCAAAACATCGCCTCAGTCGTCCCGGTCATCTGAGTACCTGTGGACTATGTACCCATACGTGTGGACTATGTGCCCATAGGTGTGGACAATGTGCCCATAGGTGTGGACAATGTGCCCATAGGTGTGGACAATGTGCCCATACGTGTGGACTATGTACCCATACGTGTGGACTATGTACCCATAGAAGTTTTTTGAAAGGATTCGTGCATTGTCAGTTTGCGTTGCAATAATATTGCGTTACTTCGGCTTCCGTTGTCCGCGAAGTACTGGGCATCAGATTTTTAAGGCATGAGCCTGCGCAGAAAGCGTCCTCTTTTCGAACGTTATGTACGAATCTGCAAAACGTTTCGATCAGAGCTGCGTGCAAACCAATAGGTTGAATCACGGCTCAGAGGCTGAAATTTGACAAAATCCGCCGTTTGCAGAGTGCCTGGTACATCATCTAAGTACGAGAAAGCTTAATGAGGTGCAATCGGGTCGATGAACCGACGTGAGACCATAAAAGAAAGACCTCTTTGGTGGTGCGTAACGTTTCGGCCTTGCTCTGCACACGGTGAAGACAATCCAGCGAGCCAAAAGGTACAATTCTGTGAGTTTCGGATTTAAAATTAACGGCACGCGAAGTTTTTGGCTGTGATTTTTGAGTCGCTGGAGTGTTAATGAAATCCCTCTGAAGACAGAATGTATTCCTTCCCTTCACAATTTGCTCTAACAATACCCATAATTCATAGCGGGCAAACGTTAGCGGTAAATAATTGACTGACTAGGCATGTGTGTTGTTTTAATATTTCGCAGATGCATCGAAGAAAGCAGAAATAAGAAGAGTTGATCGCCAAGGTAAACGTAAGTGAATCATTTCCGTTGCAGGTTTAAAATGAGATCAAAATATTGATCAATTGTTACGTTACTGAGACAGAAACGAATTTCGAACGAACACAATTTATCGTGAACCGCGAGTATAGAATCTTAACATACTTGTCAAGGAATACAACGGTGTCGCTTCCTTTCGAAGCTGTTAACCTTTGAATTACTCTAGTTAACCTTCTATTTACTCTAGTTGAAAACGAATAAACGCCCCATGGCTTTTAACAGATTGTCAACCAAGGAAATAACACAAAAAGGCATATAATGCCCCCAGTAATGCCCTGAGACATTTTTTTAACATTTCAGCCATCACTCATTTGGCAATATAAAATCATTTCACGTGTTGAAACTGAGCAAAACATCGCCTCAGTCGTCCCGGTCGCCTGAGTACCTGTGGACTATGTACCCATACGTGTGGACTATGTGCCCATAGGTGTGGACAATGTGCCCATAGGTGTGGACAATGTGCCCATAGGTGTGGAAAATGTGCCCATAGGTGTGGACAATGTGCCCATACGTGTGGACTATGTACCCATACGTGTGGACTATGTACCCATAGAAGTTTTTTGAAAGGATTCGTGCATTGTCAGTTTGCGTTGCAATAATATTGCGTTACTTCGGCTTCCGTTGTCCGCGAAGTACTGGGCATCAGATTTTTAAGGCATGAGCCTGCGCAGAAAGCGTCCTCTTTTCGAACGTTATGTACGAATCTGCAAAACGTTTCGATCAGAGCTGCGTGCAAACCAATAGGTTGAATCACGGCTCAGAGGCTGAAATTTGACAAAATCCGCCGTTTGCAGAGTGCCTGGTACATCATCTAAGTACGAGAAAGCTTAATGAGGTGCAATCGGGTCGATGAACCGACGTGAGACCATAAAAGAAAGAACTCTTTGGTGGTGCGTAACGTTTCGGCCTTGCTCTGCACACGGTGAAGACAATCCAGCGAGCCAAAAGGTACAATTCTGTGAGTTTCGGATTTAAAATTAACGGCACGCGAAGTTTTTGGCTGTGATTTTTGAGTCGCTGGAGTGTTAATGAAATCCCTCTGAAGACAGAATGTATTCCTTCCCTTCACAATTTGCTCTAACAATACCCATAATTCATAGCGGGCAAACGTTAGCGGTAAATAATTGACTGACTAGGCATGTGTGTTGTTTTAATATTTCGCAGATGCATCGAAGAAAGCAGAAATAAGAAGAGTTGATCGCCAAGGTAAACGTAAGTGAATCATTTCCGTTGCAGGTTTAAAATGAGATCAAAATATTGATCAATTGTTACGTTACTGAGACAGAAACGAATTTCGAACGAACACAATTTATCGTGAACCGCGAGTATAGAATCTTAACATACTTGTCAAGGAATACAACGGTGTCGCTTCCTTTCGAAGCTGTTAACCTTTGAATTACTCTAGGTAACCTTCTATTTACTCTAGTTGAAAACGAATAAACGCCCCATGGCTTTTAACAGATTGTCAACCAAGGAAATAACACAAAAAGGCATATAATGCCCCCAGTAATGCCCTGAGACATTTTTTTAACATTTCAGCCATCACTCATTTGGCAATATAAAATCATTTCACGTGTTGAAACTGAGCAAAACATCGCCTCAGTCGTCCCGGTCGCCTGAGTACCTGTGGACTATGTACCCATACGTGTGGACTATGTGCCCATAGGTGTGGACAATGTGCCCATAGGTGTGGACAATGTGCCCATAGGTGTGGAAAATGTGCCCATAGGTGTGGACAATGTGCCCATACGTGTGGACTATGTACCCATACGTGTGGACTATGTACCCATAGAAGTTTTTTGAAAGGATTCGTGCATTGTCAGTTTGCGTTGCAATAATATTGCGTTACTTCGGCTTCCGTTGTCCGCGAAGTACTGGGCATCAGATTTTTAAGGCATGAGCCTGCGCAGAAAGCGTCCTCTTTTCGAACGTTATGTACGAATCTGCAAAACGTTTCGATCAGAGCTGCGTGCAAACCAATAGGTTGAATCACGGCTCAGAGGCTGAAATTTGACAAAATCCGCCGTTTGCAGAGTGCCTGGTACATCATCTAAGTACGAGAAAGCTTAATGAGGTGCAATCGGGTCGATGAACCGACGTGAGACCATAAAAGAAAGACCTCTTTGGTGGTGCGTAACGTTTCGGCCTTGCTCTGCACACGGTGAAGACAATCCAGCGAGCCAAAAGGTACAATTCTGTGAGTTTCGGATTTAAAATTAACGGCACGCGAAGTTTTTGGCTGTGATTTTTGAGTCGCTGGAGTGTTAATGAAATCCCTCTGAAGACAGAATGTATTCCTTCCCTTCACAATTTGCTCTAACAATACCCATAATTCATAGCGGGCAAACGTTAGCGGTAAATAATTGACTGACTAGGCATGTGTGTTGTTTTAATATTTCGCAGATGCATCGAAGAAAGCAGAAATAAGAAGAGTTGATCGCCAAGGTAAACGTAAGTGAATCATTTCCGTTGCAGGTTTAAAATGAGATCAAAATATTGATCAATTGTTACGTTACTGAGACAGAAACGAATTTCGAACGAACACAATTTATCGTGAACCGCGAGTATAGAATCTTAACATACTTGTCAAGGAATACAACGGTGTCGCTTCCTTTCGAAGCTGTTAACCTTTGAATTACTCTAGTTAACCTTCTATTTACTCTAGTTAAAAACGAATAAACGCCCCATGGCTTTTAACAGATTGTCAACCAAGGAAATAACACAAAAAGGCATATAATGCCCCCAGTAATGCCCTGAGACATTTTTTTAACATTTCAGCCATCACTCATTTGGCAATATAAAATCATTTCACGTGTTGAAACTGAGCAAAACATCGCCTCAGTCGTCCCGGTCGCCTGAGTACCTGTGGAGTATGTACCCATACGTGTGGACTATGTGCCCATAGGTGTGGACAATGTGCCCATAGGTGTGGACAATGTGCCCATAGGTGTGGACAATGTGCCCATAGGTGTGGACAATGTGCCCATACGTGTGGACTATGTACCCATACGTGTGGACTATGTACCCATAGAAGTTTTTTGAAAGGATTCGTGCATTGTCAGTTTGCGTTGCAATAATATTGCGTTACTTCGGCTTCCGTTGTCCGCGAAGTACTGGGCATCAGATTTTTAAGGCATGAGCCTGCGCAGAAAGCGTCCTCTTTTCGAACGTTATGTACGAATCTGCAAAACGTTTCGATCAGAGCTGCGTGCAAACCAATAGGTTGAATCACGGCTCAGAGGCTGAAATTTGACAAAATCCGCCGTTTGCAGAGTGCCTGGTACATCATCTAAGTACGAGACAGCTTAATGAGGTGCAATCGGGTCGATGAATCGACGTGAGAGCCATAAAAGAAAGACCTCTTTGGTGGTGCGTAACGTTTCGGCCTTGCTCTGCACACGGTGAAGACAATCCAGCGAGCCAAAAGGTACAATTCTGTGAGTTTCGGATTTAAAATTAACGGCACGCGAAGTTTTTGGCTGTGATTTTTGAGTCGCTGGAGTGTTAATGAAATCCCTCTGAAGACAGAATGTATTCCTTCCCTTCACAATTTGCTCTAACAATACCCATAATTCATAGCGGGCAAACGTTAGCGGTAAATAATTGACTGACTAGGCATGTGTGTTGTTTTAATATTTCGCAGATGCATCGAAGAAAGCAGAAATAAGAAGAGTTGATCGCCAAGGTAAACGTAAGTGAATCATTTCCGTTGCAGGTTTAAAATGAGATCAAAATATTGATCAATTGTTACGTTACTGAGACAGAAACGAATTTCGAACGAACACAATTTATCGTGAACCGCGAGTATAGAATCTTAACATACTTGTCAAGGAATACAACGGTGTCGCTTCCTTTCGAAGCTGTTAACCTTTGAATTACTCTAGTTAACCTTCTATTTACTCTAGTTAAAAACGAATAAACGCCCCATGGCTTTTAACAGATTGTCAACCAAGGAAATAACACAAAAAGGCATATAATGCCCCAGTAATGCCCTGAGACATTTTTTTAACATTTCAGCCATCACTCATTTGGCAATATAAAATCATTTCACGTGTTGAAACTGAGCAAAACATCGCCTCAGTCGTCCCGGTCGCCTGAGTACCTGTGGAGTATGTACCCATACGTGTGGACTATGTGCCCATAGGTGTGGACAATGTGCCCATAGGTGTGGACAATGTGCCCATAGGTGTGGAAAATGTGCCCATAGGTGTGGACAATGTGCCCATACGTGTGGACTATGTACCCATACGTGTGGACTATGTACCCATAGAAGTTTTTTGAAAGGATTCGTGCATTGTCAGTTTGCGTTGCAATAATATTGCGTTACTTCGGCTTCCGTTGTCCGCGAAGTACTGGGCATCAGATTTTTAAGGCATGAGCCTGCGCAGAAAGCGTCCTCTTTTCGAACGTTATGTACGAATCTGCAAAACGTTTCGATCAGAGCTGCGTGCAAACCAATAGGTTGAATCACGGCTCAGAGGCTGAAATTTGACAAAATCCGCCGTTTGCAGAGTGCCTGGTACATCATCTAAGTACGAGAAAGCTTAATGAGGTGCAATCGGGTCGATGAACCGACGTGAGAGCCATAAAAGAAAGACCTCTTTGGTGGTGCGTAACGTTTCGGCCTTGCTCTGCACACGGTGAAGACACTCCAGCGAGCCAAAAGGTACAATTCTGTGAGTTTCGGATTTAAAATTAACGGCACGCGAAGTTTTTGGCTGTGATTTTTGAGTCGCTGGAGTGTTAATGAAATCCCTCTGAAGACAGAATGTATTCCTTCCCTTCACAATTTGCTCTAACAATACCCATAATTCATAGCGGGCAAACGTTAGCGGTAAATAATTGACTGACTAGGCATGTGTGTTGTTTTAATATTTCGCAGATGCATCGAAGAAAGCAGAAATAAGAAGAGTTGATCGCCAAGGTAAACGTAAGTGAATCATTTCCGTTGCAGGTTTAAAATGAGATCAAAATATTGATCAATTGTTACGTTACTGAGACAGAAACGAATTTCGAACGAACACAATTTATCGTGAACCGCGAGTATAGAATCTTAACATACTTGTCAAGGAATACAACGGTGTCGCTTCCTTTCGAAGCTGTTAACCTTTGAATTACTCTAGTTAACCTTCTATTTACTCTAGTTAAAAACGAATAAACGCCCCATGGCTTTTAACAGATTGTCAACCAAGGAAATAACACAAAAAGGCATATAATGCCCCCAGTAATGCCCTGAGACATTTTTTTAACATTTCAGCCATCACTCATTTGGCAATATAAAATCATTTCACGTGTTGAAACTGAGCAAAACATCGCCTCAGTCGTCCCGGTCA
>JAJGOT010000723.1:0-45000 GCA_022457155.1 Cladopsammia gracilis
TTCTGGAACAGATATTTTTTCCAGAAAATTCAAATTCGTTTTTCTGGAACAGATATTTTTTCCAGAATTTAAATTCATTTTTCTGGAACAGATATCTGCTCCAGAAAAATCAAATTCATTTTTCTGGAGCAGATATTTTTTCCAGAAATCAAATTCATTTTCAAATTCATTTTCAAAATCATTTTCCGGAGCAAATGTACGTGGAAAATCTGCGCTCCAGAAAAATCCATTTTTTCTGGAATAGATATCTGCTCCAGAAAAATCCATTTTTTCTGGAAGGCATTTTCTGCTCCAGAAAAATCCATTTTTTTTTTCTGGAATAGATATCTGCTCCAGAAAAATCCATTTTTTCTGGAAGGCATTTTCTGCTCCAGAAAAATCCATTTTTTTTTTCTGGAATAGATATCTGCTCCAGAAAAATCCATTTTTTTTCTGGAATAGATATGTGCTCCAGAAAAATCCATTTTTTCTGGAATAGATATCTGCTCCAGAAAAATCCATTTTTTCTGGAAGGCATTTTCTGCTCCAGAAAAATCCATTTTTTTTTTCTGGAATAGATATCTGCTCCAGAAAAATCCATTTTTTCTGGAAGGCATTTTCTGCTCCAGAAAAATCCATTTTTTTTTTCTGGAATAGATATCTGCTCCAGAAAAATCCATTTTTTTTCTGGAATAGATATGTGCTCCAGAAAAATCCATTTTTTCTGGAATAGATATCTGCTCCAGAAAAATCCATTTTTTCTGGAAGGCATTTTCTGCTCCAGAAAAATCCATTTTTTTTTTCTGGAATAGATATCTGCTCCAGAAAAATCCATTTTTTCTGGAATAGATATCTGCTCCAGAAAAATCCATTTTTTCTGGAAGGCATTTTCTGCTCCAGAAAAATCCATTTTTTCTGGAAGGCATTTTCTGCTCCAGAAAAATCCATTTTTCCGGAGGGGTTTTGAAATTCAAAATGCATTTTCCGGAGGGGATTCATTTTCATTTTCCGGAGTGGAAAATTTCCCCTGAGGAAAAAAATGATTGGAAAGAAAATGCCTTCAAATTCAAATGCGAAAAGAAAAAAACTGAGTGAAAGTGACGACGAAATTGATTCCATTGACCTGCTGATGGAAAGCTATGTGAATTTGGAAAAGTGGGTTGAAGAGATTGCCGCAGATATGAAAAAACAAACTGAATTGTTTGAGAAAATGATGACTGAATCAACTCATTGCAAATTCTGCGGATCTGCACAAATCTGAAAAAAAGTTCTGCCTTTTCCAGAATTGAATTCTGGAAAAGATTTTCTCCCTGATCTCAGCGAGATCAAACTTCATCGTCCTCATTCTTGTCCTCAAATTCATCGAATTCCGAGGCAGCTTCCACCTTTTCCTCCACCAAAACTTCATCCACGATGCATGTGATGGCTTTCAGATTTCCGCAGAAAAGGTGTTTGATTGAAAACACAACTTGCCCCCGGAGAGGAACGCCAATGAGTTCTTTTTGCCTCAGGATTGGTTTTTTCTTCCCATCGTCGCACAATTCCCAAAATCTGCAGGAGAAATCCGTGTGCTTGAGTTTGGAGTGATAAATCTTGGCATAAATCTTTTCCTGCTCGGATTTGTCGATTTTCACGAGAGTGAAATCTCCCTCCTGAAATCGAGCAAAAGACGGAGAAATCTCTTTGATTGCCTGCTTCTTTTTCAACGCAGCAGAGTTGAGATGTTTTTCCAAATCTTTGAAAAATTTGATGTTTTCTTCCGGAAGAGTGATTCCCAGAGAAAACGAGTCACCTTGATGAGCGAAAATCTTGAATTTGGTTTGGAGTTTCACTTTGAGCCATTTGTCATTGTGAAGGCATGGGAGGAGACAGAAAGAGATTTTTCCGGAAGATTTTTTCACGGGGTTGTCGAGAGAGCATTCAGAAATTGTTATTTTCGCGGGATTCATTTTCTTGGGTGAGATAAAAATGTTTTTTTAAATCACGAAAAATCCACTCCGCAATAAATTCGCGATCCTCGTCCGATCGGACTGGGAGAAAACCAGTGGCCATATCCACAGCTTTTTGAAAGCTTTTTTCCATTTCACACGCTTTTTCCCAGATTAGATCTTGTTTTTCTTCGTCTTGGGAAGGTCTGGATTTGTTTTTTCCTGACATTTTTTTTCTCCGAAAAATAAAAAATTTAAAACGTGAATTTTTCATCCGCAGCTTTCTTTTTCATGAGATAGATGAATTCTTGCAATCTGGGAGAAACCCAAGTGACTTCGTGCGATTTTTCCCCTGAGTCCAGAAAATGAGTTTTTTTCTTGCAGAGTTGATTGAAAAAAACGGTGCGCGATAACCCAAATCGTTCCCGAATTTCCTCTGCGGTGAAAAAGTCTTCCCCGTCAATCTGGATGAATGGTGAGTCTTCTTCCTCCCGAATCCAGAACACTTTTTGATCGGTTCTTCTGGTATATTTGGTGTTGCCCGATTTGAGAACTCGCAAAATCGTTTTGGAGGGAAGCCCCGTTTTTTCGCTGGCTTCTTTGAATGTGAAAAAAGTTTGTTTTTCTTTTCCTTCCCCTCCGGGGTTCGCTTCGCTCACTTCCTGAATTGAAAACTTCATTTTAAATGGGGAAAAAAGATTTTTTTTCTCCATTAAAAATGTCTTTAGCTGCATGGCAATCATTTGCGCGATCGACAAATTTGCGAGGTTGGTCGCGATTGAAAAAAGATGAACTGGTGAAATTTTTAGTTGAAAATCTTTGGCAAGGAGGGGGAAAAAATCAGCCAAAAACTCGAAAAAGACGAGCCAACCTAGATGACGAAAATCCAGAAATTGATGTGCCTTTTTTGATTCCGGAAAGAAGAATTGTCCCCCCCAGAGTCATTCCCAGAGCGATTGAAGAAAATGTAGATACGGTTATCGATTGGACAAATTGGTTGGAAAGTGTGGATGACGCGGATGTTCGGAGAAGAGCCAATCCCGCAGTGGAAAGATTGAAAGAACAAGTCAGAAGATTGTGGGAACAGAGATTAGCCGTGGAAGAAGGGCAATCCGCTTTGCGAGGATTCGCGAGACAATTTTTTATTCAAGGAGATGATTCCATTTCTCCCCAAGAGTTTTTCCGGAGAGCAAGATGGTTGGTTCTCAGGCTCCTGCGAGAAAATCCACAAACAAGAGTGAAATGCGTTTTGAATGTGGAAATGTCCCAAACAAATTTGGCTTCTGGGGAGGAAGTGATTGAAAATCCATTTTTCCATTCCCGGCAGAAAAGGAATTTGGGGAACAACCCAGAGATTCTGGATGAAATGGAAAGAGAAATGATTGAGAATCTGGAAAACTTCAATCGCAGGGGATCCAATTGGATGTTTGAAAGAGTTTTGCGTTTTGGAAATTCATTTTGTGCGCTGGAACCCCCTGCGAGGATCTGGGTGGATTGAACTGCCTGCTGATTTGGCAAACAAGAAAGCCGTGATCAACATGCAAAATGAAGATGAGATGTGTTTTAAATGGTGCTTGGGCAGAGCCGCAAATATGGTCAAAGTTCATCCGGAAAGAATCACACCGACTTTGCGTGAACAAACAGAAGAGATGAATTGGGATGGTTGCGAATTTCCCATGGCCGTGGAAAAAATCAAGTTTTTTGAGGCCAGAAATCCTGGCATTTCAGTGAACGTTTTTGGCTGGAATGGATTTGTTTTTCCCCTGAGAATCACCAAGGAAGAAAGGGGACTTCATGTGGATTTGATTCTGCTGACAGAAGAATTCAAAACGCATTATTGTCTGGTGAAAAATTTCTCCCGCTTGGCAAGCTCTCAAGTTTCGCGAAATGGGCATGAAAGATTTTTCTGTAAAAGATGCCTCAATTCATTTCCCAGAGTGGAAAGTCTGGAGAAACACAAAACCATTTGCGGAGATTTTGAAGCCGCGAGAATTGAACTTCCAGGAGGAACTTGTTCCTTCAAAAACTTCCCAAAAATGATGCATCTGCCTGTTGTTGGATATGCAGATTTTGAGTCAATTTTGAAACCGCTGGGGGGAACTCAAAAAACCCACGAGCATATTCCCTGCGGATTTGCGTTTCATCTCGTTTCCCCGTTTTTGCAAATGGAGCCTGTGTTGAAAAGAGCTGCAAATGAAAATGAAGAACTTCCCAAAGAGTTTATTCGGAAATTGATTTCCCGAGTGAGAGAAGCTCACTTGAATTTGCCGAAAAAGGAAATGATTCCCCTGACCAACCAAGAATGGAAATCATTTCGAGAAGCGGAAGTGTGCTGGCTGTGTCGAGAAGAATTTGGAGAAAAAAGTCTGTCCAAGGTGAGGGATCACTGTCACTTCTCAGGAAAATTCAGGGGAGCAGCGCATCAATCTTGCAGCCTGAAGTTTCAAAGGCCAAAATTCACCCCTGTATTTTTTCACAATCTGGCAAACTATGACGCTCATCTTTTTGTGCGAGCTTTGGGGACAATGGATGAAGTTTTGAGCGTGACATGCATTCCCAACAACGAGGAGAAATATATTTCCTTTTCCCTGAAATTCGAGTTGAAAAAAGAATGGAATGAGGAGAAAGGGAAAGAATTTTCAGTGAAACATGAAATTCGATTTCTGGATTCCTTCAAATTCACGCTGGCAGGATTGGAATCGCTGGCAAAAAATCTCCCCAAAGAAGAATTGAAAGAAATCACCAGATTTTTTGGTGAGAAAAGTGATTTGATGCGGCGAAAAGGAGTCTTCCCCTATGAATTCATGGATGGGTTTGATAAGTTTGAGAAACAACTGCCAAAGAAAGCCGCTTTTTTCTCCAGATTGAATCAGGAAAAAGTCTCAGATGAAGATTTTGCCCATGCCCAGCGAGTCTGGGAAGAATTTGAAGTGAAAAATATGGGCGAATTTCACGATCTTTATCTGAAAACGGATGTGCTGCTGCTTGCAGATGTCATGGAAAGTTTCAGAAAACTTTGCGAAGAAAACTATGAACTGGATCCCGCGCACTATTTTACCACCCCTGGGTTGGCTTGGGATGCAATGCTGAAAGTGACCGGAGTGAAGTTGGAACTTCTAGATGATGTGGAACAGTTGTTGATGTTTGAAAAAGGAATCAGGGGAGGAAACGCAAATGCATTCAAGCGATTTGCGAAAGCAAACAACCAATATATGAAAAATTTCAATCCAAAAGATCCATCTCGTTTCCTGGTTTATTTGGACGCAAACAACCTTTATGGATGGGCCATGTCGCAGCCTCTTCCAGTTGGGAAATTCCAATGGATGAGCGAAGAAGATTTGCAAAACTGGGAAAAGTTTGTGAAAGAAGAAGGTCAAGGTTGCATTCTGGAAGTTGATCTCATTTATCCCCCAGAATTGCATGACGAGCATAATGATTTTCCCCTGGCTCCGGAAAAACTGGCGCTGGGTGGGATTGAAAAACTCACGCAAAATCTGAGGGACAAAGAAGGCATGGTTTTGCACGGTCGCAATCTGGCGTTTTATCTTTCCGCCGGAATGAAGTTGAAAAAGATCAGGCGAGGAATCAAATTCGAAGAAGCAAATTTCATGAAATGTTATATTGACAAAAACACTGCCCTGAGATCCAAGGGAAAAACGAAGTTTGAAAAAGATTTCTTCAAACTCATGAACAACTCAGTCTTTGGGAAAACCATGGAAAACCTGAGAAACCGAGTCACGATTGAACTAGTGAAAGATGCGGAAAGGGCAGAAAAGCTGGTGAATAAATGCAACTTCGCCGATGTGAAAATTTTCGATGAGTTTCTGATTGCAGTCAAGATGAGGAAAACGCGAGTGGTCATGTCAAAACCCATCTTTGTTGGGATGTCAATCTTGGATTTGTCCAAACTTTTGATGTATGATTTTCACTATGAATATGTGAAGAAAAAGTGGGAAAATGTTTCTCTCCTGTATACCGACACAGATTCTTTGGTGCTGGAGATTGAAACGGAAGATTTTTTTGCGGACATTGCGGGGGATGTGGCAGAATGGTTTGACACAAATGATTTTTCCCCAGAGCATCCAGCAGTGTTGAATGGAATGCCAATCGTGCCGGGGAACAAGAAAAAGATTGGGTTGATGAAAGATGAATGCGAGGGTGCCATTTTGACAGAATTTGTCGCCCTGAGACCGAAACTGTATTCTCTCCTGATGGAGAAGAATGCAGAAACCACGGAGAAACAAAAAGCAAAAACCACGGAGGAACAAAAGGCAAAAACCACGGAGGAACAAAAGGCAAAAGGAGTGAAAAAATGCATGATCAGGAAGAGTTTGAGACATGCAAACTTTGTGAAATGTTTGAGGACAAAACAAAAGCAACTCAGGAGGCAAACTATTTTTCGCAGCAGAGGGCACCATTTATTCACGGAAAACATGATCAAAATTGCGTTGAGTGCGGAAGATGACAAAAGAGTGATTTTGGGAAATGGAATTGATACGCTGGCGTTGGGGCATTGGAGACTGGGGGAAATATTCCCCCAAAATGAGCATGAAATTTTGGAAAATGAAACTGATCTAGCGTTGGGGCATTGGAGTATGGAAAAAATATTCTCCCCAAATGAGCGTGAGATTTTGGAAAATGATTGATTTTTTCGTGTGGAAATTCAGCGGAGAAATCTTGAAAGTTGCCAATTTCAAGATTTTGTCTTGTGGTCATTTGGGCGTTAGTAGGTGGTAAAAGAGACTTCTGAGACAGCCTCAAATTCCCCTGAATTTCACACAAATATTTCAGACCCAACAAATCTTAAAAATTCAACAATTTCTGGCAGTTTTCACACAACTCGCAAATTTGTCAAATCTGCTCAAACTCATCAGAATTGCGTGGTATCTGTTGAATTGAACTGATGAAAAATAATGTATTATTTGTTCAAATCTGCAGGAAATATTTGTGTGAAATTCAGGGGAATTTGAGGGTGTCTCAGAAGTCTCTTTTACCACCTACTATTAGCTGCCAGACTCTCCAAGGAAGAACCCATGAATTTCATAGAATCGATGAATCTCACTTCATGAGTGATGTTGACCGTTTTACCCTTTTTGTTAATATATTCTCCAAGCTTGATCGCCTTTGAGAAGGATATATATTTTTCCTCATTGTTGGGGATGCATTTAATATCCCCAGGTATTTTGCCAAGGTTTTTAATGAAGAGATGAGAATCATATCCCGCAAGATTATGGAAAATGACTGGGGTGAACTTTGGTTTCCGGAACTGCAGATTGCAACTATTATGGGCTGCGCCACGGTATTTTCCTGTGAAGTGGCAATGATCCCGCACCTTTTTATCAGATTCTTCGTCAAATTCTCCCTGGCATATCCAACAAACTGTGGTTGCTTCATATTCTTTCTTATCTTCCTCGGTGAAAATTATCTTCTTTCTGAAGTCAAATTTCTTGTGAATATGTTTAATTGTTTCAATTAACTTCTCCACAAATATTTGTGCAACGTCATCATCCGCTGTTTTTGCCCGAAAGAGCACTGGAGAGAAATTCAAGTCAACCCCATCCATGCCAACAACCTTGAAACAAAAACCACATGGCGTGTGTTTTTGAAATTGATTTGTGAAACTGTGATTATTCCCTGGGGAACAACCACTGATCGATTCAGTGCATGCTTCAAAATCAGCGTAAATCACAAATGGAACTTTGATAGATCTGTTGTGGTTTTTAAATTGCAAAATCTCTCCCTTTGCGGGCATTTCGACTTTTATCGCTTCAGTTCTGCAACACAATTCTTCATGCTTAGCTAGATGCGCTTCGTCATAAAAATGATTGAGACAATGCAGGCAAAAAAGTTTGCGACCGACGTGATGATTAACTTGAGCTGAGAGAAGGCGACTCAGGTTGTTAACAACAGCATAATGTTGGATTTCATCTTTCTCAAAAAGCAGCAGGGTTATATGGCGTTGACGTTTTTTATGTTTTGAAATTCTCAAGGGATGAACCACTGATTCATACCCGAGAACATTAACGGCAATGTCGGGATTATTTCTTTCAAAACGATCTATTTCCTCCAGGGGCGTTGGAAATGAAATTTTATCCCAATTGACATCATCAGCTTGAGCTTTTAATTCTTTTGTAACTCTTTCAGGATGAATTTCACATGGAAAGAGTGCCCTTGTTACGGCCCATTTAAAGCATTGATTATCAGTATTTTGCATATTAATGAGCGCTTTCTTCTTAGCAAGGAATGGCGGAAGAGAAATATATGTGCTCCCGCCGAGAGGTTTGAATTCAACCAGATGCAATTCCAAATGATTTACGCGAACAAATTGCCAATTCGAGCCTTTCAGTTGGAAAATGGCAATGCGTTCAAGAATGTCTGCTATCATTTCATTTAAAAGAGCGGCGAGATCCGTCGCTGCGAGATTCAATTCTACTTCCGAATAGATTGGAGCATCGATCTCAATTATTTCCCCAGTTTGTAAATTCTGGCGTTTCATTCGACAGGATAGAATCAGTTTGATTTTAGTGCCTCGATTAGCATTGAGAACAGTCAGAAGTTTATCAGAAACTCGCTGAAAATAACCTCCAGGGGTCAGTCCTTCCACACCGTCAAAGATGAATTGACGGGTAAAGTTTTCTAACGCCGAAGTGCTTTCGTGAACTCCTATTGGTTGTTGATAACTGACAACTTTGCGTTGAAAATCCGTGATCATATTAGCAGCCTTTTTCGCCAGAGTTTGTGGCGCGGCTTTTAACCAATTCCACCATGACCGGAAAGTATTGGAAATTGTTTTCAATATACCAGGCTGCGGAGGAGGAGGTGGTTGAGTTTCTGGCGGTGTGGGTGAATCAATAGTAGCGGAAGAAAATGCAGTAATTAAACGTATTAAATCAGCCTTTTTTCTAGCGCGAGTGCGGCCGGGGATATATCTTTCCCTGGCAATTTGTCTTAGTTCCTTAACTGTCATGCGTTCCATTTTTCAGGAAAACATAAAATATTTTTTATTTTATGTTCTTCTTCCCCACTCAACATAACAGATCAATAAAAAAGCAAAACTGTTGGCCAACAGAATCTCTCAAGGGAACTCTCTCCTTCCACCACTTCTCCCCCACCCAGTTCCCTTGAGAGATTTTTTTTTTCATTTTTCATTTTTTCATTTTTTTGCCACTTAGGCTTGAGGCTGAACCAGCACTACTGCCGTGAACTCCCCGTCAACATCTGTCAACCTTCTTTCGAAGCGGTCATCGAACACGACTTAGCTCTACTCAACAACCCGACACCCTTTCTTAGGCCTGCAGTATATATATCATAGCCGCGAGGGTTTTTAGCTATGATATATATACCGGGTGATTGATAGGCATGAAACAACCAGCCCTCGCTTTTTCTAGCTGTTTCATAACCCATCCGCCACCGATATATAATATAGTTCGAACAACTCTTATATAATGATCAAAACCGCCACGCTTTCACATGTGGTAACTCTTTACGCCCGCGTCTGCGCAAAACACAAGAATGGTTAATTTTATGCAAGCAGGTGGTAAGTGTAAGCAGGTGTTTTGCTTTCTTTTGTTTGTGTGAATTTCACTCTCTGCGTTCATCCTTTCTCGCCAGTATTTCTACGCGAAAACAAAATCTCAAAGCCCCGTGAAATTTTCGCGTGATATCACAGAAAGCGAACGAAATGAACGAAGTGAAACGACTCGGTGAAACCGCTTCAAATACAGGGTAAGTCGCTTAAAATATTGAGTTAATTTCAACGGTGGAGCGGTTCTTTTCGGTAGTATAATAAAGATTATTCACCGACAACATATATCCTTTCTCACGCTTACCCAAACATAAACCCATGACACAAAAGCAATAAGCTAAAAAACCACAAAACCATTTTGAGAAATAAATTATTATTTCTGCTGATATTAACATGTAATGTAAAATTAACATCAACGAACCAAATTCACCCCATGTTTCGAATAAGCTAAAAATATCATGACATATGCCATTTTATTTTTTTGAATTTGAATTGGCATAAATCAACGAACCAAATTTACCCTCGTCTTTCGCATAAGCTATGATATTATTTAGCTGTTACGATTGGCAGTCATTTAGCTTATTGCTTTTGTGTCATGGGTTTATGTTTGGGTAAGCGTGAGAAAGGATATATGTTGTCGGTGAATAATCTTTATTATACTACTGTAAAACAAACAATAGTCTCCACATGTGTCTGATCTTAGTCCCTGGAGCGGTTTGTCGTTGTAATATGTGTCATCCTGTAACAAATATCCATTCATGTCATACGTCTCAGGAGGGAAACCATAACTGTCGAAGAATTCACTTTCATAAGGCGACACAAAGTACATTGCAACCCAATGTGTTCCAGGTAGATCATGAGGGTCTGTATTCACAATCAGGCAGGATGGAAAGGTGTTGATGATGGGTACTCTGTCACTGGGATATACGCCTCTCATGATAGGTGCCAGCACATGATCTTGTAAAGCAGCTTGCCATAATTCGTAGGTGGTGTGCATCTTTTAAGCGCCTTGAGACAGGTCATAAACCACGCGTCTGTTACGATCAATCTCCAAATGATTCTGGAATTCTGCGTACACAATTAAATTGAGAACTGCAGGGGTCTCAGTACCAAATTTTAAATACAAGTTGACATTTCCGCTGCGATGAGGAATCAAATGATCTGGATGACCACTTCCTGCTGGTGTTGTGTCCAAGCGAAATAAACCATACCCCTGCTCCCATTCTTCTCTGTCAATGTCTATTCCGTGACCACAGTTCATATCACCACTGCCTGAGAAAAGTGTGTTGTAGCCATCGATTTTCTTGCCACCTATCAAGTCGATGCCTGAGTAAGGCATTTCTTCTCCATTGACTGTTAGACGAACAGCATTCAGAGCAAACAGCTGAAAGTTGAATGGGTTCCTCCCCAAGTTTCCATTGTAAGCATCGTTCCGCACCATTCCAAATATGATGCATTGGGGGATGAGACCATTGAATAGATCGGTCTCTGTGTGATTCAACACACCTCTGAGGATGATCCTAGCATGCGTAGGGGTTCTTGTTAGTGTATAGATTGCAGGAAGCGCTTTCTGACCCGTCATGGTGTTTACGTGATCCAATTTAGTGCTGTCTGCCATATGAACGGTACGTACACGGAGAGTGCTTGACACAATTTGTAACTTGCAATCGTTGGCATCTTCACCACCCATCAGAACAAATTCATTGCTGTTTAGATCTATCTTGATTTTGATTTCCAATCCATCCAACAGTAACTTATCAATGTTGAATACATCACACAGGGGTACACCAACCATTCCAACTTCAGCATCTCCAGTGGTAAAAGAACCTCTCTTTTTTAGACCCAAATTTCGATCAGCTGAATTATCCACCTCATCCATGTGTCCAGCAGTGTCTTTGTAGTACAACGCTTTTGTCAAGTACGATTTCTTGGCCTGATCAGTAAAGTTAAGCAAGGTCTTGATATAAGCATTGTAGGCTTGTGTGTCTGATTGTTCTGTGACAAGGGTTTCATTGATCTTGATAGTGAACTGTTTGATGATAGAATGAAGAGCGTTGTTGATCAACGTATACTTCTTCCCAGCTCCTGTCTCTCCTCCATTTCGTTTTGTAATTTTCACCACTAACCGCAGTTCAGTCTTGTTGACATCGATGTAATCTGATAGAGGCTTGATAACAAATTCAATAGGATTGGTCCCGCTTTGAATTGGTTCATAATCCACCCATTTACTTTTAACAATGGAGACGTCTGTTACTGGTACTTGGAACAACTGCAAACTGGAGTTTTCACCTGGAGCAGAGCGAGGATGTGCTGAGGTCATATTCAGTCAAAAATAGTTTTGAACCTTGACGTTGATGTTCTCGGTTTCTTGGTTTGTCTTGAACTGATTGGAGTAGCTTTCCGCTTGCGTTTAAGTACTCTTCCTCCACGACCTCGTTGCGTAATGTCTTGTAAAGCACCTGTCAGAAAGCTTTTACCAGCAGTTTTTGCTCTGGATTTGGCAGCTTTCTTTAAAGGCTGACCATTCATAACGTCTTGACCAATTTGCATCCCGGTGTCCAATCCCGTATTGAGCAAACGTTTGCCCACTTTCTTTACGGTTGTCTTGAGGTAGGGTGTAGCTGTTCGAAAGAGAGAACGAAACATTCCCCCTATTCCATTGCCTCCTTGACCATAAGGATGTTTTCCACCAAATATACTAATATCGCCTTTACCTCGTTGTCCGAAAGGTATGACTTGTCGTTGGTAAGAGTAAAATTGATGGTTCATAGGCAAAATCATTTTATAGAATTGCACGGCGTCGAAAGTGTAATGTTACTCGTACAGCACCAGACGCAAATGATATTAATTGCCCAGTGTCACCTCTTATATTAATCTCCACCGAAGAGAATATGGATGTACGTAACCGATGGTAGGTAGGTATCTTTATTTCCTCTGCCACCATCTCACCTGGTTGACCGCGAGGTACTATCATACGCAGCAGATTGGCTTGTACATCCCCTACCACTAAGGACTCTATTAGGTCAGAGTAGATGTACATGGTTTGAAACGAATGCTTGCTTAACATTCCCCATACCAGTTCATCGTTTCGTCGTACCGTGGTGGTTGTAGCTGTAAGGGTCACACTCTGGTTCTTATTCAGTTGAACAGATGTAGGACTTTTGGTCCGATAAAGGGCTGGTACGAGATCTCGATGGTTCAAATACCCTAAAGCTCGAGCCAGGTTCTTGGGTAACGTCACTTGAAAGCCAGGAGGTAAATTGAACTCGTAGTAACACTGTGCTTTTGTACGAATGTAGAAACACTCACTTCCTCCGATACGTTTTACCGTTTCTCCACTTTTAAGAAAAATATCGGGAAATGCACTGTGCAGTCCTGTCACCATACCTCTAACTAAATCGTCCACAGTGTGATAAGTACCACTGGGCAGATAAATTGGTAACGTCCACGAGAAATCATAATGACAGCTTAGAAGATAAGATACTTGGTTGTGACGAACATTTTGCCAAGTATGGGGATAAATGACATTTGTCATTGCAACTTCCCAATCCTCACTCAAATGCACTTGACTTGGTAGTTGCATTTTGAAACTAGCAGTCTTGTTGTCAGGGTATTGAGCTGTACTTGCATCGCTTGTTACGATAATGTAGAAACTATTACTCATCTTGTTCGTCGTCTGAAGTGAAGTGTCACGTTTACGATGCCACCTTGAAATGAAAGTAGTTGTCCACAACCACTTGTTAAATAGATGTCAATGGTTTGGAATATTTTGGTTCGTAGTGGAAGATAATGAATATGTTCTGGTTCCTCCATTAAGGTCTCTCGAAACATGCCATGTGGTACCATTTCGTGTAGCAGATGAAGACGTTTTTCACCCACTTGATGTGGTTCTGTCAGGTTGGTTTGCACTTGCACGACTCTGTGTTTGCAGCGACAGAGAGAAACGGTTAAAGGGATTACGAAGGTGCCAGGAAAGGTTATAGATGAATGTAGCGGCAGTGTACACCATTCGTACCCGTAATCAGGGGTTGATTTCAAACTGTCTTGAATCTTTAATCCATACAGGCCATGGCTTCGAATTGTCTTGTCATTGGTTATCCATCCTAAGGCTTGAGCAATTGGTACTGTAACCATCATCCAAACATCACGTGACGTGAGAGTAATGTTCCACTCGTCATCTACAATAAGGTTAAAGTACCAGGGATTGCTTGGATTGTTCATGCACTGTAATAATCCTTCTACAACATCTAAAGCTGTTCGATATCTTCCCACGGGTAAAGTCACAGCGTCTACCTTTTGCGTACCAAAACGTCGGAACATGACGTGTGGATGATTGCATTCGTGGGGAACTTCGAACCACGAGAATGGATAGATAACGTGATGGAGTCCAACCTCCCAGTCTTCCTCGTCTTTCAAATGAATTTGTCGAGGTAGTGCAACACGGTAGTATGATTCTGAATTGGTTGGGAACAAGTTCGTGTTTGCATTACTCGGAAGCATAACGTAAAAATCATCATCTTGAATCATGCTTGTTGCAGGGACACCAGCTGTTTATAGGGAATCCAACTGTCGTATTTCTTGGGCCAACCTTTCCAATGGACCAAAGCCTCTTTGTGGACACCTTTTCCGCGATACTTTAAAATTTTTTCAATGCGAAACAAATGATCAGGCTTCTCGATCACTTTCTGTAACTCTTGCTCGTAAAAAGTGCCTTGGATCCAATCATCGTCTGCTTCCTTTAAACGATACACGGGTGGATTTCGAGGAAGTCTCTTTGCAATTGTAAATGTTTCTTCTGTCCAAGATGGTAAGTAACCTTTCTCAAAGATGCGTTTATGCTTACTGATTTTGACCTGATCTCCCACTTGGAATTTATACTTTTTTGAGGCTGATTGATTACCATATAAGGTTCTCCAGACATCTTGCGCGTTGAACACGTTTACATCCGCAGGCGTCATCTTGATACTACGGTGAACACTGTGATTATAATTTTCATTGACCAAACTGTCCAATTTGTCCAAATAATGGTAGGAACTGGAAGTGGAAAACAACCTCCATAACAACTGTTTCAACGTTCTGTTGAAACGTTCTACAATCTGAGCCTTCGTCTCATTGTATGTCACGAAATGACGAACCCCTTCTTTTTTGAGAAACGTTTGAAAGGTTTTGTTCAGGAATTCGGTACCAGCATCTGTTTGCAATCTCTCAGGTTTCCGTCCTTGTCGAAATATTTTCTTGAATGCAGCCACCAAAGCCGTCCCCGTTTTGGTCTTCAACGGCACCACCCATGCATATTTCGATAAGACATCGATGCAAGTCAATAAATATTTGTATCCCCGATTCCATCGACTTCAACTTGACAGATCTGCCAAATCAGCCTGCCACTGTTCGTCAAGACCATTGACAAAAACTCGATTGCGACGAAAGTGTTTTCTTGCAGGCTTGTGAAGGGTGTAGCCTGGTTGTAATTGTAACCAATGAAGTACTTGCGAACGGGTTATTCCATATTGACGAGCAGCACGGTACAACTTTTCTGCGCCACCTAAAGCTGAAGGACGATTAAATTCATAATAGAGTTTCTCTAATAGACGGTTCTTCTGATTGTTGGTCTTCTTCTTCTTAGTTATCCGCTTCCTGCTCTTCTGGGGCATCTCTAAAATCGATGTGTACTTCGCTGCCACAACATGCAACTAAACAGCGCATCCTCTGACATATATCACTTAAAGCCAAGGTAGGCGATGAACTTCCGCAAAAACGACTTGTGACACCTCCCATGGTCTCAAAACAACTGATGAGAAACGTTTGTCCAGATGCCTTTTATAATCTGCCAAAACATCCACCAGGTGGAAGGGTAATGCGCTGAATACGTCACACGCAATGTTTGATGAAATCCGTATTGTTCAGCCAGTGTGATGTTACTTTGATTCATGTAAGCATAAAAAACCAACAAGCGGCCATAATTCATCGGTTCAAGGTGCTTGAGAACATCTGGCCAATGGTCATGTGATATAGTGCAGAATGCGTACTGCGAGAAAGAGTGTTGGGCACAAGCACGAACCAGGTAGAAATAAAACCTGTTCATGTTGACAGCTCGATACAGTTTGAGCTTCAGATGGCCTCCAACCTCCCCTTATAGCCATCCCTAACCTCCATTTTTTTGTTTTTTGTTTTTTTTCATTTTTTATCAGTTCAGCGGTAACCGTAAGGAAGTGTTGTGAAACCATGCACCACTCTCTTGTCGTAGACGAGATTGTATTTCTTTTCCAACTTGACAGTGTGAATTGTTTTTGTTTGAGCGTCACGTTTGATGAAGTGTGGATTCTCGATGACGATCTCCTCTCCATCTGGGTTACACACTTGGGCACACATGGTGTTGAAGTTGAGTTTTTGAGAACCACGAAAATTCAGAGTAAAGCCTCGCACTTTGCAGACTGTTTTTTCATTCTTGGTTTGATAGGCATAATTTTTCGGTCCCCCAGAGACAAAGGTGATAATATAGTCATCACCTTTAAGTTCATTGGTTAGTTCTCCCAGATAATCACCCAGTGGGGGCATCCATTCACCAGGCTGGCTTGTAAATATGACAGAATCGGTGTCAAAATAAAGCACTCTTGTTTGTAGAGGTTCAAGGATAGAGTACAGTTTCAATCTGGCATGAGCTGTCGTGAACGCAGCGATTACCACGTTTGTCTTGTTCGATGTGGAGACAAAATCTTCGCCTTGCGTGTAATGAACCTCCAAACATTCATCGTTGACAAACTGAATGTTCTTCACTTGAGTAGACTGGCAGGTAAGAAGTTTAAAGTAACGCTCTGGGTCCTTTACAAGCTCCACTTGAGGCATATTGTCACGCTGCCCAAATTTTCCCCAAAAAGAATTCAACATGAGTTTTGCCAGTGAACGAAGCCCAGGGTTCTTTTTTATGTTGTCATAATCCAGCCTGATCCCCTCTTTTCTTTGATAATCTCCGATGTAATTTTGTTTCTTCTCCTCTGTGTCACACCAACCTGGCCATCCGCTTGCTTCTTGTTTAATTTTTAGAAAGGTATCGATGTACCCTCTGAACAGAGTGGATGATTTTTGTGGAAAATGCCACACCTCAACCATTCGAATCATTCTATACCCCAGTTGCAATGCCTTGTCAATTTCAATCGAACACCAGGTACCAGATAACATGCGTTCTTCGTCACTGTGTTCACAAGGTGTTTGCTGTAAATTTTCTGCACAAGTTCGACATAAGGGGAACATCAGTTTGCCTTGAGCGCGGTACGGGAGAACAGGATGAAAGAGGAAGGAAGGTGGTAAAATGATACACTTGATAAGACCAAAGAATTCACTGGGCGAACGGTTAGTCAATGCTTCGCTTGTAAGAATTTCGGGATGATCAATGGGCACTTCACAGTACTTATTCGTCCAAGGGTACAGGGATGTAAAGTCCACGTAATGAATTTTTTCGTCTTGTGTCACTTCTTTGAAAAGACATACGGCATTGGTCCGTCCACCAAAAAATGCATGACGAGGTTCTAAGGGCTTGTCGAACTGGAGGGTTTGGATATAGGCTTTCATCTCGGGATTAGTGGCGAGCTCTCGGTTGAATTCACATTCCCATTTGACTTCCACTCGATATCCAAGCTTCTTGAAACGCTCTATCTTGCGGGTGGTCCCTTCCAGAAGATCGTTCATACTTGTATCGTTCACTGGATTCATGGTGTCAGGCAGATAGCATTTGTTACAACCGTGCCACAGGCAGCCCATGAATTCGTAAATGACTCTGTTCTCTGGATCATAACCGTCAACGTAATGACCGTCGATCCGTTGCTCTCCACCGTTCAGAGCGTGTAGAACTCGGTTGTTGGTCTGATGGTGAACCCAAGACAACCATTGCAAAGCCAAGACAGAGTATTTGCGAGCAGGTTGATATCCTTGAGGAGGTATGAGACCAATGGTTTTTTCTTCTAAAAATTCTTGACGGAACACACGGTTGCATGCACTGGCAATAGTGACACAATACTTGAAAGGGTCGAGATTGCAGGTTTCTTCCATGAGTTGTTTAAACTTGAGGCAACATCTTCGCAAAATGTCCACATCGCTGCGACAATATTCTTCCATTTCATGCGCGAAGTCAAACACATATTCAACCTTTTTCAATGTTTTATACCACGCCAGAAACTCTTCGCGTTCATTTTCATCATCTTCTTCGATTTTCATACTGTCTGGGTCATAGTTTTCAATAGGAGGAAGCGGACCAATGTAGTTTTGATTTTCTTTGCGATTAAAGAAATGGGGGAAGTAACCTTTTTTGAGTTCTGTCAACCCAAATGTTTTTGGTAACTTTTTGAGCGGCATAGGTAAAAAGTTGAGAGAATCGCGGAACTTGATGTTGGCTTGTTCGAGTTCCATTGACATGATCTTGGCACCGTTCAGGATCAGGCTTGGTAATAGACACTCTTTGTAGAAATATTCACAGAGAAGAAACCCGTCATAGCCCCTGAGGTTGTGTGCGATGACGATAGCACCTTCATGAGTTCCATCCAGCAACCAAGAACCAAACTGATCAACACAGTCATCCCCCTTAAACATCATTTCAAACCCCGTTTCGTCTTGCACGATTAATAAATTTGCAATGTGTCGTCCTTCGTCTTGCCTGCTCTCGATATCGAAGAACAAATATTCCTGCCCTTCTTGTTCATCACCTTCCTCTACGTCATCATCGATCAACTCCGCTGCAACACGTCTTCGTTTTTGTCTGTTTTTCGTCTTTTTTTCTTGTTTTTCTTGGCCTTCTGGACTTTCTACTTCGTCGTTGTCTTGATACTCGATGGGTTTCATGTAGCAACGGTGTGTGTTGGGGTCGACGAATTCTTCGCAATTCCAGCACATCTTTTCACCGCACGTGTGAGCTTCAGGGCTTCTTTTTTTATACGACATGACTTTGTGACACTTTGTACACTTGAAATATTTCTGGCACACCGACTGCCCTTCTTTATTGGGTCGACAGTGGTTAGCGTAGCATTCGTCACCAGCAAACATTCTATGACAGGTACCACATTCTCGCCACGGTGACTTCTGCGCAAATCCTTGGCAACCCTCTGTGAAACAACACTTGCAGACTTTATTGCAACGATGTTGTTCTTTCTTATCGTATCCCTTCTTGCATTCCAAGCACCAATAGTTTTTTCCCAAGAAGGCAGAGACGGATGTAATGATGTCATAATGATGTTTGTGAAGATATAAATAAATTTGTTTTTCTCTTTTGGGCCCTTCATAGATAATAGCGTTAAAGTGTTCGGCGGATAGAACAACAATTTGGTAATCTGTGATTACTTCCTGGAACTTGGCCACCTCGGGGAGTCCACAGAGATTCTTTGGAACTCCAGCCTTCTGGTGCAGGTGTTGTGCCAGAAGTCGTTGATGTTTGCGTCCATGGCGAATAGAACCATATGCCGGATCTTTCTCTTGACGAGCCATGTCTGTCACCAAGGCACGAGCCAGGCACAAGAAATCATTGTTCTGGATGCGAATGACGCATCGCTTACTGTCAAGGAATTTTGATAATTTGAAACCAAAGTGTTTTCTCTTCCGAGTAGCAACCCCACCCTGCGGCATGCCAACGTGAACCAGATGGACACTCATTCCATCCTTTAGATTGACGTTTTCGTTTGACTGCAAAACTCGCTGCACCTCGCTCATGATCCGTTCGGCATTTAATTCATGTCGTGGCATAAAGGGTAAAGAGATGGGGTACTGTAGTGACTGACTTTGAAGGACAAAACGTACAAGATCATTATCAGCCATACCTGTTGTCATTTCATCGACCATAGAATCAAAAATGTTGCCTAGCTGCTCCATAAGAGGGATTCCTTCAGATTGGGGCTTTAATGAGAGAAGGTAATCTGTGCCCGACGTGTTAAACTTGCGGACTTTTCTTGTGGCCACTTCACGAAGCGTGTAATGTCGATCCGATGTCCATAATTTGTTTCCTTTTCCAATCTGTTCTTCGGCCATTAAGCAATCCTTATCTTCCATCTAAAAAATAAGAGCGAAATGTGAATTAAACAGTAATATACCTGGTATTAAAAATTAAAGCGAGTTACTTACAGAGATAAACAATAGACTAATTTCTGTTCCAAGTGGCTGAATGACTTCAAAGACAACAAACAGTAGCGTAACTTACAGTGGTAATAGGAAGTTTAGCTAAAGATTGACAACGAGGCTGAATGACTTACAAAACCAACAAACAGTAGCGTAACTTACTTAAAAACTTACTTAAAAACTTACTTACTTAAAAAAACGAGGTTGAATGACTTACAAAACCAACAAACAGTAGCGTAACTTACAGTGGTAACAGGAAGTTTAGCTAAAGATTGACAACGAGGCTGAATGACTTACAGAACCAACAAACAGTAACGTCACTTACAGTGATGGCTGGGACACTTAATAAATTCAAAATGGCCGAGACATCTAATTAATTCAAATGGGCAGAGGCATCTAATTTATTCAAAATGGACATGAATTAATTCATAATGGCAGGACTAACTAACCTCATTGGTTAACAAGTAACCATAATCCCAACAGTCCAATGCAGTTTCCATTTCATTTTCCTCCCAGGTCTCCATCGCTTGTACAAGTTCGTCATCAGTCATATGCAGACACATTTGTTTTTCCATCGTGACTCTTGTCAAAGCTGAATGAAAAAATCTAGACTGCCTAGCTCTTTTTATAACGAGTATGCGAATACCGAGGGAACACTCCGGATCGAAAAACACCAATCAAAACCTTTTTTTATAACAATATACATTGTGCTTTTTGTTAAAAAACTAGTTTCAGGAACAAGAATTACTTGTTTCTCAAAAGTTAATTTTATTCTTCTTGTTTAAGTTGATAATAGAGATAGATAAAGATAATAGAGATAATAGAGTTTTGCAATTAACCAATCAAAAAATTAAACGTTTTCCTCACGCGTCCGCATGCAGGGCAAAATCAAGTAGACTATAAAAAATTTTAGGATCGAAACGCGCCAATCAGATAGCGTAGTAAAGTGACTAATCAAATGGTTTACTACAGTTACGAATAAGCGATGAACTAAGGCTTGTTACCCACTTGTTTCTACAACTGCTATCAGCATTGTCGGAAAGTTTCAACTTCTTTTCAAGCCAACATGGACTGTCAAATTACAAGAGTTGAAATCAGAACGGTGAGTTCATAACATTTGTTTAATATGTCATTGCGCTCATTCGTTAGGATTTAAAGCAGACTTCTCCGTGTGATCAACTCGATTAATTTCACTCGTTATTTAACTAAAGGTTTAAAATTTTCTGACAATGTATTGGTAAAGCGATTGGGTTGCGAGTTCAATTTAAAATCTCCATTCGGTTTGACTTGAAAGTAAATTATTGCAGTGCGCTAAATTCAAATGGCTTCGTTCGCTACTTGACTTAATAAGCGTAAGGTATTTCTGTGTATCAGAAGGTTGTTTTGACTTGAAACTAAATTATTGTCGAGAGCGCTAAATTTGAATAGCTTCGCTCGCTGTTTTAAAGTATTTCTGTGTATCAGAAGGTTGTGAGTTAAATTTAAAATCTCCATTCGTTCTGACTTAAAGGAAATTATTATCGCGCGCTAAATTCGAATAGCTTCGCTCGCTGTTTGACTAAAGCGTAAAGTATTTCTGTGCATCAGTAGATTGCGAGTTAAATTTACAATCTCCATTCGTTATGTTATGACTGAAAGTAAATTATTGTCGCGCGCTAAATTCGATTAGCTTCGCTCGTTGTTTGACTTAAGCGTGAGGTATTTCTGTGCATCAGAAAGCTGCGAGTTAAATTTAAAATCTCTATTTGTTCTGACTTGGAAGTAAATTATTGTCGCGCGCTAAATTCGAATAGCTTCGCCCGTTGTTTGACTTAAGCGTGAGGTATTTCTGTGTATCAGGTTGCGAGTTAATTCGTTTTGATTTGAAAGTAAATACAGTATTGTCGCGGGCTAAATTCAAATAGCTTCGCTCGTTGTTTGACTTAAGCGTAAGGTATTTCTATGCATCGGTAGATTGCGAGTTAAATTTTATACTCTGTATTCGTTTGGACTTGAAAGTTAATTATTGTCGTGCGCTAAATTCGAATAACTTCGCACCTTGTTTAACTGAACAGAAACCCGCGCTACGTTTTGCAGCGCGCTAATATTAATTCCATTAGTTTCACTCCTTGTTTGACTTAAGCGTCTGTGTATCAGTAGATTGCCAGTTATATTTAAAATCTCTATGCATTTTGACTTGAATTTTAACGTATTTAACGCTCACCATTATTCGAAGTACTAAAACAATTGCTAAACAACTCAGCGCATGTTTAATTGTGTTTTCAACTAAACATTAGCATAGTAGATTCGCTGATATTTTCGGTTTGACGTTCAGTAAGTTTAAACAAAAGTTTGAGAGTTTGCTTTCTGGATAAGCGTATTTTCGCCTTTGAAAAGCAAACATTACTTTAAAGTGTCAGTTGCTGAAAACAATTTCACCGTATTATTCTTTTCATGTGATCAGTTTCTTCAATTAATATTACAGTACGTTCAAGTTTGAATTACGCTAAACTCGTGGTTGAGTGAGTGTTAACAAAAGGTAATTACATTTATTGTTTCTTAAGAGTGTTTCTTCAAAAGCTTTAAGTCATTTATATTCAAGAACACACTTGAATGCAAATGCTCGAAAGAAATGTTCGTTAATGTTAATCGAAGTATCGAGCAACTAAAACAATCGATTAATGCAGCGCTACCGCCTTGTCCAGTTGAGTTTTGGAGTTTTGTTTCTATTTACTGGTCAAAGAAACCCTCGCTACGAATTGCAGTGCGCTACGTTTCTCTGTTATTAAGTACTCCTTCTTGTTTAAGTAAAGAGAAAAGTATTTCTTACATTGTATCTGTAATGCAGTTAGATTGTGAGTTAAATTCCAAATCGCCATTCGTTTTGACTCGTAAGTAAATTTTTATCGCGCTTGGTCAAAGAAAAAACCCCGCTTAAAGTAAGGCAGCCGCGGCGCTCAACTCGATTAGCTTCGCTCGTTGTTTGACTTAAGCGTAAGGTATTTTCTGTTAGGTTGCAAGTTAAATTCAAAGTCTCTATTTGTTTTGACCAGAAATTCACTCAATTTGAGTAGCGTCAAATCGCTTGGTCAAAGAAAAACCGCGCTAAGGAATGCAGCGCGCTAAACTCGATTATTTGACTTCGCTCCTGTTGCTTGACTTAAGCGTGTGCCATGCTTGAGTTTATATTTTGTTTATTAGCAAAGTAAATGCACTCACAAATTGAATTTTGTTTACCTTTTTCTTTAAAAGAACCGTTTACGGTTATTTAGTGTTTAAGCCAAGCGCATTGCAAGGACACATTTCGTGTTTACTTTTAAGTGAACAAAAAAAAAAAAAAAAAAAAAACAAACAGTGCTTTCAACTGTAACGGACGTGGTCATTAAAAATCAAGACAAGATCAAACGACCTACACTTCAGAGACAATTTAGCAGAATAGATAAATCAAAATGTCAAAGAGATCTTGGACAATTAATTGCAGATGGTTTGTAAAATAAACATAAACATCACACTCTTTGTAACAAAGCAGAACTGATTGTAATCATTGTTTTTGTTTTCTCAATAAAATAATTTTTTACAACATCAAACATTGTGTTGTATTCATTTTCTGGGTGCCATTTTGAATACTAAATAAGGGTGAACAAAACCAGTTTGACTCGTTTTTCTAGAGAGTGGCCATTTTGAATACTTTACCTCTTGACAAACTGGTATGAACCGGTTTGACCATGACGTCAGTGTATTCTCATTGGTTCATCACCCGTCCTTTGTTCTTTTGCCTTTAAATTGAAACCACCACCCGGATGGTTGGGTGGACACACTACATCACACCATACACTTCTCTCTTAAACACTTTATAAATATTCAATTCATCCTTAATAGAGTGATTTCACAAACCTCGATTCTTATATGCTAATGAGAATCGTTATATGCTAATGTAAAGAACAATAGAGAACGCACGCAACAAAGTACAGCATTGTTTCAAGTTCTAAACTGTGCAAGCGCTGGTGTGTGCACAGTTTAGAACTTGAAACAATGGTGTACTTTGGTGCGTGCGTTCTCTATTGTTCTTCACATTAGCATATAACGATTCTCATTAGCATATAAGAATCGAGGTTTGTGAAATCACTCTAATGACCCAAGCTGTACGGTTTGCATCTCATTAAAACCCTGCTGTACTTATACGGCATACATCTCATTCTCTCCTGACCGAACCATTCAAAACCGGTTTTTACGAGCCAATCTCATTAACTCAGGGTTGCTGCATACATGAATAAAATTGTCCCAGGCATCTGTCATATACTACTATCCGCTTTACAAATTATTATAGTAGAGACAAAATGTACAAGAATAGAAGAAAGCTCCGAAGAGTAAATGTCGGTCGATACCTGAGGGGAGCAGTTAAAGTGTATATTAATGAAAACTTGACAGCACGAAGATCAGGCTTATATAAGAAATTAAGAGACAAAAAACGACTCCATGATGATTGGAAAATCTGGACTCAAGATGGAAAAATTTTTGTAAAAACGGATCCTGCGAGCAACTCCACGAAACTAATTAAAACGGGGGAAGACATTGAGAAATTATAGTTTTTAATCTCAAAATTTTCGACCTTTTCCCATCATTTGTCTTTTATTAAATGAAACTATATCCTTGTAAGCAATTATGTTTACCTCTTAAAGATACGGTAGCTGTATTTATTTATTTTTTCTTGACCTTGTTACGATAGAGGCTTTGTTTTCGGTTGAACGGTAGATCCCAGGAGAGATAAAGAAGTGTTATCATTTTAGTCTTTGTTACAGTGTCCTTTGTGTTTTTTTTCTTTTTGGCACTGTTATCTGTGTAATTAGCTTAAGTATTGTTAGGTTCTTTTCTTCTATTTCTTTGTTTTATTTTCTCAAAGGATGTCATTATTGAAGATTTTGTCACTGAATGTGCGAGGGCTGCGCAAAGCGGAAAAAAGAAGAGCTATGTTTTCGTATCTCAAACACCAAAAAGCGTCAATTTTCTGCCTTCAAGAGACCTTTTCCAAAAAAGAGGATGAGAAAATTTGGCGCGCTGAATGGGGTGGCCAAGTAATATTTTCTCATGGCTCAGAGCATTCCAGAGGTGTATGTATCCTGGTTAATCCAAATAGCACGTTTTTGCTTGAATGTAAAGAGAGTGATCCAGAAGGACGTTTTATTTTTACCAACTTAAAACTAGGAACCGAAGAGTTCTCAATAGTGAATGTTTATGCACCGACTGATTATCGCCAGCAACTTCCCTTTTTAGGAAATTTAAGCCAATTGTTGATGACCAAAGCTTGCATAACCAGAGTCATTATAGCAGGAGACTGGAATACAGGGCTAAACTATCGGGATAAAAGTGGAGGCTTGCCATGGAAAGAAACAAATTATAGAAATGGATTATTAAGTCTAATGCAGCAGTTGAATATGATCGACATTTATCGTACGCTACATCCGAATACAAGAACGTACACTTATGAGTCTAAGAGTCTAAAATTAAAGTCCAGAATCGACTTCTTTTTAGTAGCAAAACAACTCTTCAATTTTGCGAAAAAAGCTGAAACTCGTATGTCAATTGCACCTGATCACAAAGCTATTTTTCTCAGTTTACAAATTGACCAAACATTTAAGCGTGGACCTGGGATTTGGAAATTTAATAATACGCTATTGCAAGACAAAGAATATGTCGATCTTATAAATAACAGCTATGCGGATATTCAAGAAAAGTATCGCGATGTTGAGAATAAACAACTCTACTGGGAATTACTAAAAATGGAAATCAGAAACAAAACAATTGCCTATTCGAAAAAGAAAAAACGTAAGCAACGAGATCAGGAAAATAACATTCAATGTAAGTTAGAAGAACTAGATAGAGAAATCTGTAATAATGAAAATCTTACTGACGATGTTTTAAATGAATTTGAAAAACTCAAAAAGGAACTGAAAGATATATACGATTTAAAAGGAAAGGAGGCGATGTTTAGATCAAAGGTTAAGTGGATAGAAAATGGTGAGAAGCCAACAAAATATTTTTTTAATCTAGAAAAACGCAATTATGAGAAGAAAGTTATAACTCAGCTTAAAACAAGCGAAGGTGAAATCGTCTCGGACATAAAAAATATTAATGGTCAAATAGAAAACTTTTACAAGACTTTTCTGACTTCTAATATTTTGTCAGAAGACCATACATTTGACAAGGAATTTGACCTATTTTCAGCTGAACTGAATAATCCAAAATTATCACATGATGAGAGAGATGAATTAGAATATGATCTAACAAAAGAAGAGCTGTTAAATGCCCTAAAAGGTTTTCAACCAAGTAAAACACCAGGAGATGACGGCCTTACAAAAGAATTCTATGAAACATTTTTCGAGCTTATAGGCGACAATTTGTTGGACTCTTTCAATGAAGCCTATAAAGAAGGGAAAATGTCCGTATCCCAGAGGAGAGGTGTTATCACTTTAATTCCAAAAGATGAAAACAATCTTACTATTCTAAATAACTGGCGCCCAATCACACTTCTTAATGTTGACTATAAAATATTGGCTAGAGTTATTGCGAAAAGAATAGAGAGCATGTTACCCAAATTGATCCACTCGGACCAAACGGGCTTTGTCAAAGGAAGATATATTGGTCAAAATGTGAGATTGTTAAATGACCTTATGGAATACACTGACCTAAAAAAAGTCCCAGGAATCTTACTTTTCATAGACTTCGAAAAAGCGTTCGATACTTTAGAGTGGGATTTTATCCAACACACTTTAAGGTTCTTTAACTTTGGTCAAAATATCCAAAAATGGATATCTGTGATGTACAAAGATGCTGAAAGTGGAGCTATCAATGGAGGTTATATGACAAATTATTATAAGGTATCAAGGGGGGTATGCCAAGGTTGTCCTCTTAGCCCTTTACTATTTATCCTATCTGTGGAACTACTGGCGCAGAAAATACGTCAAAATCCTAGAATTAAGGGAATTGAGCTTCCAAATTCGGAGGAAGTCAAACTTAGTCAATTTGCCGACGACACGACTCTAATATGTAAGGACACAACGTCATTAACAGAGAGTATGACGATATTGGATAGTTTTGGTAAAGTATCAGGACTTAAACTAAACACTAAAAAGACAAAGGCTATATGGATAGGTTCGCTGAAGGACAATAAAACAAAGCCTTTAAATATAAATATAACGAAGGAACCAGTCAAAAGCTTAGGAACACATATCTCGTATAATCATCATAAAAATAATCATGAAAATTTTTTCATTAAAATTCAGAAAATGGAAACGAAACTGAACATTTGGCTATCTCGTGATCTCACTCTTATGGGAAGAACTTTGTTGGTTAAAGCTTTAGGTATTTCAAAGTTGATTTACTCCGCCTCAATGTTAACAATTCCTGAAGAAGTAATTAAAAGAGTTCAAGAGAAGCTGTTTAACTTCCTCTGGAGAAACAAAAAATGATAAAATAAAAAGAGATGTCCTATTTCAGCAGCCAAGCAAAGGTGGCCTAAACTTCCCGAACTTTAGAACTACAGTGAAAGCGCTTCGGTTGAGTTGGATAAGTAGATTGCTAAATGACTCCAATGATGCTTGGAAGGCTATCCCAAATGCTTTCTTTAACAGATATGGGGGTCTGACCTTTTTGCTGAAATGTAATTATGACACCAAAAACTTAGATAGAAATGTTTCATCTTTCTACCTAGAAATGCTCGATTACTTCAGAGAACTGCGTTCAGCTTACTCAGTTCACGACGAGTACAATAGTGATCTTATTCTATGGAACAACCAAAGCATAACTATTGAAGGAAAATCGCTTTACTGGAGGAACTGGGTTGAATCTGGAATATACTTCATCCATGACATCTTAAATGAACAAGGAAAATTCCTTACCTATGATGAGTTCAAACGCAAATATAAAATCAATATAAACTTTATTCACTACTTTCAAATTTTGGCATCAATTCCGACAAACCTTAAAACCAAATCAGCTTCCACCCCAAGGCCACTAGGATCCTTTCTCGATGATCGCAATGTATTTAACCTTTCCAATACTAAGTCCATTTTACTTGATAAAATGCGTTGTAAAGATTATTATGCTCTGTTCCAAGAAAAAACAGATGTTGTTCCCACATCTGTTAAATCCTGGTCAAAAAACTATCCAAATGTAGCGAACAAATGGAAGGAATTATTTCGTAATATATCTCGTTTGTCTGTAGATAATAAATTAAAACAATTTTCTTTTAAATTATTACATCGAATATTAGTGACAAAAAAGGAACTTAAAAGGTTTAAAATCGCGTCAAACGATCAGTGTTTCTTCTGTAAACGCCCTGACTCCTTAGAACACGCGTTTCTGGAATGCTCTATTGCCACCAATTTCTACCGTGAAAGTACACTATGGTTTAACAATGAACATAATACTGACTTTAACCTGTCCAGTCAACAACTGCTTTTCAAAGATTATAACCTGCCCCCAGAGACCAATCCAATACTAAGCCGCAAATTCGGAATCTTCATAGTACTAGTTCAAAAGTACTTTTATTCATGTAAAATGATCGAAAAGTTTCCTGAATTTAGCGAACTGAAACATTACATTTTAACGCAATGGAAAATTGAAAAATGTGAAACTGCCCTTGCACATTGCAGTACATAGTAACCGAAAGAAAAAGCCCAAGTGTTAAAACTAAATAAAACTGTATTTCTTCTATATTAACTTGTTGTATAAGTATATAATATTTCTTTTTTCGTTTTCTTTTTTGTATTTCTTTTTTTTTATAAATATTGTATGTAAATTGTATTTAGTGTAGTGGAATGTGTCTTAACCCTATTCAGACTGGGCTTTTTTAGGCAATCTGTGACTGGGGGGGGGGGGGGGGCTCCTCGGACCCCCCCTTCATATCTCTGCAACCAGTAAGGCTAGAACCATGAAATTTTTACACAATGTTCATCTCCATACAAGGAAACCTCACACCCAGTTTTGACCTGCCACACCCAATTATGACGTCACAGTGACGTAATTTTTGTTTTTCCGACGTTTCTTTGATATTTTTCCATCCAGATACTTAAAATATCAAATATAACTGTAAAATCATCTCTTTAATATTAAAACATAATAAATACAAACAAGGACACACTTGTAAAGCGAGAAAAGGCAAAAAAAGGCGATAAAACTATAATTTTGAAATTATCGTCCGCCATCTTGGATCCGCCATCTTGGATTTCCTTTTTTTTCGTTTAAATTAAAATTTAAAAAAATTCTAAAAGAAAAAAGGATCAGAATGTATAAAACACATATCAAACTAATGTCTATTATCCAAACAATGAACTTAGAAGCGTTATTTAATGAAAAGTACAAAATTTTTCTCTATAAGTAAAAGTGAGCAAAAATTTACCTACCCCTCCCCCCCAAATATTTGATGTTAAAAATTTTTGGTGTCTTTCAAGAACTAGTCCCAAGAAAAAACTATTCTAATAAGAAAATGCACTATAAGTCAAAAAACAAGATCTTAAAATAAAAAATTCACCATTTTTTAATATTTTGAAAACCTATGTGTCAAAAACCGGTTGCCATGGCAACATGGTTAATCACACTGACATGTTATGGATACCAAAATGTCTCTAGATAAATTCTAGGAAAAGTCAGAAAATTTCAGCCTCATAGCTATTTCGATGTAAGAGTTATTACAATTTTACTGGAGGGGGGGTTCGAAAAGCCCCCCCCTCCAGTCTGAATAGGGTTAATAAAAAAAAAATAAAAAAAAAAAATTGAGACTGGCAGGTGGGGTTGGATTTTTAGCCAATCGAACGAGGCCACGTCAAGAGGACGCCCGCCAATCGGAAAAGACCACGTCACGCTACAGGGGGTCGTGGACTTGGCATTTAAGGCGTGACGCCCTCTCACTCGTCCTCTTTTCGTTCCAGTTACTGTTGTCGAGAAGAAAAAAATATGAGTATGAATCGAGTGGCCACTCAACCGACTCCTGTCGCTGCGCCTAAAAGACGCAAAAACCCCACCGACTCCAACGCCAACCCAAAGAGGAAGAAAGTTAACACGGAGGAACGTTTGAGCAGGAAAGAAATGGCGGCCTTGAATCTTCGGGTGGAGGTCTTACCACCTCCGTTTCCCTCTGAAAAACAAAACGACGATACTGTCACCATAACGGTACCACAATCCAAAGAGCTTGAGTCAGCCATGGAAGCCATCTTTGGGATTCAACCTACTAATGGTAACACTTCCACCGGGGAAATGGTCCTCAAGAGTATAGCCAAAATAAAGGCACTGGAGGATAGACTGAATGGGGGTCCTAGCCGCAGGCTCGATTTAAGGACCAAAGCGCCGTTTAACGCCGCGTTCTTTAAATATTTTGTGGTGGGCAAGGCGTCAAGTCTATTGTTTCGAACCAAGGGGGATAATCCATTAAAAGACGCTGAGTCGTGTGTTTTAGCTGTCATCGAAGTTCTTTTTAATGAGCTATCTTTCAACTCGGCACTTACACATATCAAATGCAATGATTACTCAAAAAACAGGGGAGAAAATGTTACACGCCGCGCGCCCTGGTTATACGTTCGTACAAAGTTCGTGAATAATTATTTATATGTCGCAAAGCTTCACGTTCAACGAAAACCTAACCGTTACTACAGTGTACTGAAAAACACAATAATATTATTCCCTTTCAAATAAAAGTGTAAAAGGGATTCCCCTAAGAAACGTTTCTAGAAAACTTGCTGGGATCTCAGTCCTACCTAATCAATCAGCATCAAATGTTATTTTTGAAAACTTGTACATGTAATTATAAGACATGGGGCGAATAAATAAAATCCGAAATAAGCCAAAGGACGCTAATCGTCTTCAACATGATCGCACTATCTTGATTTTAAACAACTGATAATTTATCACGACTAAGAAAACTCGCTAAATAAATAGAATAAAAAACAATTCAGTAGCTTATAAGAAAGATAAATATCACTTTAACCGGCGAGGTTTCTTCCGGTTTACATGCTTAACATCATATTTTCCAATTAATTGTTTTCTATAAAAAAAATGTTGAAAAAAAAATGTTGAAGGCGTGCACTTGCCTGCAATAAACGACCGATAAAAATCCGTTTGGGTACCATGTCACTTTTCTCTGCTGCAGCTTAGTCTATACAACTGTCTATATTCGCCACCTACGATCGATTATATCACTCAATTTACTTCACACGAACATTAAAACGAGAAATTGTCACAGATGTCGTACTGTTTTCATTGATTATGTTGTGGCTTTTTGGCGAAACAACCGGACACTGTCTAATTAACTAACCTTGCAGAATTTCCTGCCACTTGACTGCGTTACTGAAAACAGTGGCTACATGGTACGCAGAGAATTATGTATTCGATAATAGAAGACGTCTTCAGACTGCTTAAAAAGAAGCCAGAGCCTCGGTTTTAGGAACAAAGCGACGCAGAAGGTCGCACATTTGAAAAAAACGCAAATAATTGCGTTACTGAAAACCGGGAACATATCTTAATAAGGAACTCCTTGTAAAATAGCGGTATTTACACATTTTTAAAAAATTATGTTGCAAGTCATTTGTCTAGCAACAATGTACAAATAGCTAGCTTTTAATAATAAGTTGTGTTTATGCAATTCTGTAAAATTTTATGCACCGGTTTATGCATACATGACGTGAAAAAAAAGTAACATCCAATATTTATTGTACTTTGATACTTAACGAATACGTTCGCTTAATCTGAACTGTGACCTAATCTTCAAAACACCTTACAAATAAAAAAGATAAATGGCGACTTATTTATTTATCGTGCAAAACACCACAACAATAGATTGAAGAAACAACTCCGTAGAACGTTCGAATGTTAAGGCAAAGAACATGGATCTATACATGGATCTAAACACTTCACTACAACATAGAAACATTGTTAAATTTCTTCGCGGTATTGCTCAAAAATTGACGAAACCGCTCCGTTAACTTAAAAGCCTGGCAAGGTTGGTGAAATTGAACGTTTCCAAAAAAGCTTCCATCGATTCGCAAGAGTATCTTCGTTCTATGCACCACAGGGAAAACCCGATTTGATGTCAAACAGTTTTTTTCGTAAAGTTTAAAATCTGATTTAGGAAAGATTGATTTTCTTTTTCGTACTGTATTTGAATTTTAAGGAAGAAGCTAGGCGGGAAAGCATGGAATCGCGTTTTCAGTTGTCTCATACGTTCATTCAAGACCGCGAAAAACCATGCAACGGTCAATATTCAAATTTTCCTCTAGTCCACAAAACATGATGCAGTGATGGATTTTAGTCTACCGTCTCACCGAGTCTCAAATGAATCTCATCACCTCAGAAGTTGGCTTATGGCCTGTAAGCTTACATGAGGGAGCGGAGACCCCTATGTTCACAACACTTATTTATAAAAAAATTCCCCAGTACGTCTATAACAAAGTTACAGTTAATGTTAATCTACTGCTGTCTCAAATAGATCTCGTCACTTCAGAAGCTTGGGCGTGCCGCCTGTAAGCTTACATGAAGGAGCGGAGACCCCTATGTTCAAAACACTAATTTATTCAAATTTCCCTAGTCTGTAAGAAAAAGTTACAGTTAATGTTAATTTACTGCTGTCTCAAATGAATCTCGTCACCTCAGAAGCTTGGGTGTGCTGCCTGTAAGCTTACATGAAGGAGCGGAGACCCCTATGTTCAAAACACTAATTTATTCAAATTTCCCTAGTCTGTAAGAAAAAGTTACAGTTAATGTTAATTTACTGCTGTCTCAAATGAATCTCGTCACCTCAGAAGCTTGGGTGTGCTGCCTGTAAGCTTACATGAAGGAGCGGAGACCCCTATGTTCAAAACACTAATTTATTCAAATTTCCCTAGTCTGTAAGAAAAAGTTACAGTTAATGTTAATTTACTGCTGTCTCAAATGAATCTCGTCACTTCAGAAGCTTGGGTGTGCCGCCTGTAAGCTAACATGAGGGAGAATGAGGAGACCCCTATGTTCAAAACACTAATTTATTCAAATTTCCCTAGTCTGTAAGAAAAAGTTACAGTTAATGTTAATTTACTGCTGTCTCAAATGAATCTCGTCACCTCAGAAGCTTGGGCGTGCCGCCTTAAGCATACATGAAGGAGCGGAGACCCCTATGTTCAAAACACTAATCTATAAAAAATTCCCTAGTCCATAAACAAAGTTACAGTTAATGTTAATTTACTGCTGTCTCAAATGGATCTCATCACCTCAGAAACTTGGGCGTGCCGCCTGTAAGCTTACATGAGGGAAAGGAGACCACTATGTTTAAAACTCTAATTTATTCAAATTTCCCTAGCCTATAAGAAAAAGTTACAGTTAATGTTTACAATTTACTGCTGTCTCAAATGGGTCGTATCACCTCAAAAGCTTGGACGCGCCGCCTGTAAGCTAACATAATGGAGTAGAGACCTTAAAGACTAATTTATGAAAATTTTCCTCGTCTACAAACTTAGTTACAATTATAGTTAGTCTACCGCCACGAATGGGTTCTAACATTCTGATCACGCCATGAGCTCAAGCATGCCGACTGAAAGCTAAATGAGCTAAACGTGTAAAGCTAAATATCTATAATTGATCTATTGTACAGTCACAGTGAATGATTTGATCAGATGTTTTCGAATTAAAAGCAACTGTGTAAGGCGTAAAATAAGTCAATCCAGGAATCAAAATAGAGCAGAATACTAATCTGCATAAATGGCGTGAACATTTTGGCGGCAATTCCCAGATTTTTGGCGGGCTTTCATTTGACTCTAAGGATCTGTCCTGTTTTTCATAATTTCAAATGATTCTTACAAAATCGAATATTAAGAACTTACAGGATCATTACAATGACGTTTGTGCGAATTGTTAAAAAAGCTTACACGTTGTACAAATCAAGACACGCAGTGGGCGCGTAATTAGGGCCCCCAAGAGACTATGAACTTTTTCTAATTAATATTCCGTTTTTTTTGTTAGTTTTGTAAGATGTGTTTGTGAATGAGAAAAGTGTGAGCAGTCAGGTTTTTAGGGTTAACCGAGGATGCTTCGGGCGGAAAACACTCTGTAAAACCTAATCCTTCGTTCAAGAAAATAAAACTGTAACAGTAGACGGCGTCTTCGTGTGTTCCGGATAATGGACCCGTACATTTGGTAGCAGAGCGAGGTTATGAATCGTCCAACGATAAGGACTCAAGAAGATGGCAGATGAAGAAGAATTGTTACAAGTTCCGAAGAAATTTGCCGAGGCGAAGGATTTGATAAACAAGTTGGGCATCGAAGATTTACGGACCTTTTCCTTTACGTTCGGATTATCACAAGACGGAACAAAAGCAAGCCTCAAAGAGCGACTTATGGAGTATTACGTAGGAAAATTTTCCCATCCCGTCCCAACGCCAAGGAAAATGGCCGCAACTAAGAGTCCGCCACCGAGCGAAACAGAAACGCCCGCCGCAGAACTAACCGATTTTGAACCCATAGAAGAGCACTTCGTTTCATCTGTAGAAGAGCAATTTCGTAGAGCGGATAACCGAATTGACCAGATCGAATCTTCCGTTAAACGGATGAGTGCATATGTGGAAGAATCGCTTGCAACGTTTCGCGTGTCTTTAACAGAAGCCATTAAGGATACTACGGAGGAAATGATGCGGTTTTTCGATAATCGGTCTGAGAATACAGGATCTAAAAAAGGGGAGCCAGTGCAGGAACGATCCGTTGATTCATCGAAAATTGTAACACTCAAGAGAAAATTAAATTTTCTGGCTAAGAACGCAAAGATGGTGTGCGACGAGTTGGTGAAGTTAATCGATTCAGAAGCTACTCCCTCGAGAATTGAGCGTCAATTGAAGAAGTTGAATGATTATGAATCCGACTGTGTACATTCAATAGAGGAACTTTTGACGACTGTTGAGCAAGAAGAATTAATAAAAGAAGTGCTCGAAGAGTGGGATGAGTTTCAAGCTGAGATGTCACGGATTTCTGAGAGAGCAGAAGATTTTATGGCGACAAAACCAACGAGCCCTTCTTCGAGTGAATCTTCTGAGAACATTACAGGAGTCAAACTACCGCTGCTGCAGTTACCGAAGTTTTCGGGCAATGTTTTGGAATGGTCGGCGTTTAATGACGCATTCGTTGCGTCTGTTGACTCACACAAGAAGTTGAGTAATGTACAAAAATTTTCACATCTAAGATCATGCCTATCGGCAAAAGCGTACAGCTGCATTGAAGGCTATTCAGTCACGAACGATAACTACCCAAAGGCCTTGCAAGATTTGAAGAATAGGTTCGGAAGGAAACGTTTACTTGTAAACGAATTGGTGAAGTCCATTCTGAATCTGGAAGTTCCCGAAAACGCTGACGGAAAATCTATAAGGTATTTGTACGACATACTGCGAAACAGAATGAGAAGCTTGGAGTCCCTTGGTCTTAAGGCTGATGGCAACCCCAGTCTGTCTATGGTGTTGTTACCTATCTTCGACACAAAGTTACCTCGTGAACTGAAGGAAAAGTGGGAGTTTGAGCTTACAAAATACGAGAATGACGACGAAGATAAGGAAGTGAACATCAAGAAATTCTTTCAATTTCTCGAGGGACACGTGCTTAGCAAAGAAGCCCAGGAAGATCTGCAGAGTAAGCCGAAACCCAGGAGGAGAAATTGGAGAGACAGAAGAAACTTTGACGAAGAGGACATGACTGCACAATCTTTAATGATGAACACCTCCGGCTACAAGAAGAAGTGTGGGTTTTGTTCAAAGGGTCACGAGACAACAAAATGCCTAGCAGCCTTAAGCAAGACCCCTGAAGAGAGATGGGAAATGCTGGTGAAGCGAAAGGGTGCCCCAACTTGCTTTTATTGCCTACAAGCAGGAAGCATTTCACACAACTCAAGAACCTGTAGAGCACCGCGATGTTCCGTTGATGGGTGTGGAAAAAAGCATCACCACCTTTTACACTCTGAAAACAAAACGAACAAAAATGAAGAGGAGACTAAGATTCTGTCGGGATTTGTTTCCATAAACAAGCAGAATCTACTGCCTACTGCCTGCGCAAGAGTGATTTATGAGGGAGAGGAATGCTCTGTTCGTATTCTCCTGGATAGCGGATCCCAAGAGACTTTTCTTAGAACAACTATTGCTGATGACCTAACGATGAAACGAGTTGGGGCTCCTGCAACCATGAATATTAAAGTACTCGGAGGACAAGAACAGCGGAAAAGAATGAATCGCGTGCAGTTCAAGCTAGCACCTCTCGACTCAAGCGACGATCAAGTGATCAGCCTTGACGCTTGGACCATTGACAGTGTATGCTCCCCCCTTGCTGCTGTAGATTTGGATGTAACAAGGTTGAAACACCTGAGAAATCTTAAGCTTGCTGAGACATTTCCGAGAAAAGCCGGTTCTGTGGATCTGCTAGTTGGAGCTGATCAATACTACAAGTTAGTGCAAGGAACCATCAGAAAGGGTCGTCCTGGATATCCCGTTGCAACAAAGACAAGACTGGGCTGGCTTGTAAGAGGTCCAATTCCAGGGTCTACAGCAAAAGGCGAGGAGATATTAGCTATGTTAAGTGTGACGAAGATTGAAAGTCCACATGAAGACCTTAAACGCTTCTGGGAACTCGACGCTATTGGAATAGTAGACCAGCAGACAGATCCAAGAACAGCTGAGGAGAAGGATGCACTCGAACAGTTCAACAGCTCATGTAATTTTGATGGAGAACGGTATGAAGTTGGCCTTCCGTGGAAGAAAAATCATCCGCCTCTTGTTGATAACTACAAACAAGCTTATCAAAGACTCGAGTCCACTGAAAGAAACCTAACAAGAGACCTTAAGAAGGCGAGAATGTATTGTGAGGCAATGAAGCAGTACATCGATGATGGCCACGCCCGACAGATTGATGAGGAAGACAATAAAGCAGACAAGATAAGATACATTCCTCATCATGCAGTATTTCGAAAGAACAGAGCCACTACCAAGTGTCGAGTCGTATTCGATAGCAGTCAAAAGACTCCTGATGGTGTTTCTCTCAATTCGTGTCTCTTGAAGGGACCTAAACTACAACCGAACATTGGACAAGTTCTAGTCAGGTTTAGATGTCATAAAATCGGACTCATGGCTGACATCAAGAAGATGTTTCTACAAATCAAGCTTAAGAAACAGGACCAGAACAGTCACCGATTCTTATGGAGGAACTTACAAGTTGATCGCGCGCCAGATGTATACTGTATGACGAGAGTGACATTTGGAGATACGCCTTCACCATTTCTTTCTATTGCCACTGTTCAGAGGCACGTTGAGGAGCACAAGTAGGAACACCCAACAGCAGCAAATGAAGTGAAAGAGAATATGTACGTTGATGATCTGTTGTCTGGAGCTGCAGACGATAAAAGAGCATTGTGGTTGAAAGAGGAATTGAGTAGTCTACTTTCAAAAGGTGGATTTGAACTTACAAAGTGGGCCTCAAATTCACAAAGAGTAATGGCAGAGATACCTCCTCAAGAAAGAGCCCGGTAAAGATGTCCGACTCATTGAAGGTGCTTGGAACCTCGTGGAACACGCTTGATGACGTATTAATGCTGACAAGTGGTTCAAACATTATCAAAGAAGATGATCCTATGACCAAGAGAAGTCTTATTAGCCTGTACGCCAGAGTGTTTGATCCAATGGGTCTATTTACACCATTCTTAATAATACCAAAGTTGCTGTTTCAAGAACTGTGGGCACGAGAGTTAGATTGGAATGAGCCACTGGACGCTGACATCGCACGAGACTGGCATACTTGGAAACAAGAGCTGCCCATATTGGACCAGATAAAAGTTCACAGATGGTTATTGCAGGGTTTATCCCCTTTTGTTAGAATGGAAATCCATGGATTTGCTGATGCCAGTCAGAAAGCCTATGGTTCAGCCGTTTACCTTTGCGCTGAAGACGAAAACGGCAACAGAGTCTCCAATTTAGTCATAGCGAAGTCTAGAGTGGCACCGGCGAAACGAATCACCCTGCCAAGATTGGAACTCCTTGCGGCGTTTATTACAGCTAAATTGCTCCAATACGTCGTCCAAGCCCTGCGAATCTCGGTGGATGCAGTTTATGCCTGGTCTGATAGCCAGATTGCACTTGCTTGGATCAGGAGGCCCAGTTCTAGCTGGAAAGTCTTTGTAGCGAACAGGGTTCAAGAGATACACGAGAGAATTACGCCAAGTCAATGGAGATTTTGTCCAGGGAGTCAAAACCCTGCAGATTTAGTCACGAGAGGAATTTCTGCAACTCGCCTCAAGGAGTGTACGCTTTGGTGGAACGGCCCAGATTGGCTTCAACAAACCAGTTGTTATTGGCCCGAATGCGATGTCCAAAGGTCAGTTCCGGAAGAATGTCTGGAGGAAGCAACAAAAGAAACCTCGGAAGCGTGTTGTCTCGTCTATCTTCCGACTAACAAAATGACCATTCCTGAACTGGCATCAAGATATGAAACCTGGCAACGCCTAGTACGAATAACTTGTTGGATCTTAAAGTGGTCACGTTTACGGGGACAACCAAAGAAAGGAAAGTTGTCAGCCGAAGAAATTCAAGAGTCAGAGTACACGTGGCTGAGAAACAGACAAAGAGTTGCCTTTCTCCCAGAAATTGACGAGTTATGCAAGAAGAAGCAAGTGTCCCAAGAGAGTTGCATTGTTAAGCTAGATCCACAGTTTGACGAAACCAAGAAATTGCTTGTGGTTGGCGGGCGCCTACAGTTTGCACAAATTCCCGAAGATGCTAAACATCAGATTATAATACCACACAACGATCCAGTTATAGAGAAACTGATCTTACACGTGCATACCAAAGCAAGCCATGCTGGTCCAGAAACAACTCTGGCCTTCCTTCGTCAGAGATATTGGCTCACACAAGGAAGAAGAGAGGTAAAACGAGTCCTGAGAAAATGTTTAACCTGTAAGCATTGGAAGACGCAGCCAGTTCAACAGAAGATGGCACCTTTACCAGCTGAAAGGGTACAGATAGCGCCACCGTTTACTAACATTGGTCTAGATTTTACAGGCCCATTGCATCTTAAAGTAGAAGGAAAACCTAAGTCGATTACAACCAAAGCCTATGTGTGCATTTTCATCTGTGAAGACACCCGTAGGGTCCATTTCGAGCTACTAAACAGCATGACAACAGAAGATTTCCTGCAAGCCTTTCGTCGAATGGCTAATAGACGGAGAATGGCAAAGTAATTCATTCAGACAACCAGACCACCTTCCACAAGGCAGCAAAGGTCTTCCAAGCATCGAGTCAGAGAATGAAGTTAACAAAAATAGATCCGAGTACAGTGGAAGACAAGCTGGCCAATCAAGGAGTGACTTGGAAATTTATAACAGAGAGAGCCAGTCACCGTGGTGGACACTGGGAAAGAGTGTGTCGACAGCTCAAAGAACCTCTTAGAAAGGTGTTAGGCAAAGCTTTGCTGAATTACACAGAGATGATGACGGTCCTGACAGACATAGAAGCTATGGTCAATTCACGTCCCCTGACATACATTGGTGATGACATCAGAGACGGGCGAGTCATCACCCCGGCGTTGTTGGCTGTTGGAAGAGATCTCGAAAGCCCACCTGATGATCCTCCAAAGAGAGCAGAAGTAACCTTGACAGAACGTTTTCGGTACCAACGACGACTTCAAAACTACTTTTGGTCTCGTTGGCTACGGGAATATCTGCCGGGACTCACCGTTCGACAAAAGTGGACCAAGGAAGATGTTCCCTTGAAAGAAAAGGATGTCGTTTTGGTCGCAGAAGACAACGTTCCAAGAGGAAAATGGAGAATTGGAAAAGTTGCTGAAACCTTTCCGGGAAAAGATGGACGAATTCGTACTGTCAAAGTCTTAACCAAGAAAGGGATGATCAACCGACCGGTACAGAAACTACACCTGTTGGAGGAGCATGCAGAACAAGTTCAAAATGAAAACCGTCTTCCAAGCGGCACTTCCGTCCAAGGAGACGTGCAGCCCCTCAAGGTTCAAAGGAAGGTGCAACCCCGTGATGTCCAAAGAGAAGTTAATGACTGTCCGTCATTGGTGGGGGAGGATGTACAAATCAAGACACGCAGTGGGCGCGTAATTAGGGCCCCCAAGAGACTATGAACTTTTTCTAATTAATATTCCGTTTTTTTTTGTTAGTTTTGTAAGGTGTGTTTGTGAATGTGAAAAGTGTGAGCAGTCAGGTTTCTAGGGTTAACCGAGGATGCTTCGGGCGGAAAACACTCTGTAAAACCTAATCCTTCGTTCAAGAAAATAAAACTGTAACAGTAGACGGCGTCTTCGTGTGTTCCGGATAATGGACCCGTACACACGTATTTCAACGTAATGTTCATCTGTGGTCAGCCCGCATGGCAGAATTAATTTTGCCTGATGTAAAATTCCCTGCGGCAGAGTTTTCGACTTAACTCTGCTTAAATTGTCGGCCATCACAAAATAATAAAGCATCATCTACATACCTTCCCTTGAAGCCTCGGTTTTATTTCTTAGTCGGTCACTTACCACTGCGGTCCATCGTTTTCCTCGTTTGCATCGCCAACCATTACACATTGCAGTTCTTTGCGAAACGGTAGTAAAGACACTTTCACCGGATGGATCGGCGCACAAACGACCAATAAAAGCAAATCAAGTCAATTGGAACCCAAGAATGGCGAGAAAACGCGATAAACAACGACAAATCCATTGCTAAACAGCGCTAAATACACACAGCAAAATATTATTTCCCCGGGGGGGGGGGTACTTGGGTCAAGTAAGGAATGTGTGAATTCAATTACGACCTAACACCCACACGCCATTCGAGTCCGTGGCGTCTTCATTTCCATAGCGATTTTGGACCCCTATCGCGTGCACTTAAATCGGGTCTGCGGCCTGTAGTAGCAACCTCTCCAAGACCCCCCAGTTCCCGATTCGCCTCTCTTGTTGACCGAGGAAGAAGAGAACGAAGCAGATGCGTTTCTTACTAGCCTTTGCGAAGACCCTACCAACCCGGTTCTTTCCACCCGGGTGGACGCGGCCACGCAGACGGACCCTCCACCTCAGTCCCTCGTCGTCGTCACCGACTTGTCGTGCCCCATTCACGAGTGGGAACCCTTGTTCCCGGGCAGTTGCGGGGATTTCTCTTACGAACGTTGCGGTCACGAGGGATGTGTGGTGTTCATTCCCACCCGTCACTTGGACACGATGTTGAAAGAATTGAAAGACCATCTTCAACCCGCCCTGAAAGCCCAGTGGTCTTGCGTTGCGACTGCGGGTTGAGACCAAGGATGAAACTGAGTTTATACCCCAACAATTACCAAAAGGTGTTCCTGACCTGCGGCGTCAACCAGAAAAGCGTGGAACAGTTTGTCAAAGAACGCTGAGGGTATTTCCAGTGGATCCATTGGAAACCCCGCGTCAGGAAAGAGGAGTACGACCCCGTTCCGTGGACCCCTTGAGAACCACCCCTGGTCGACAAAGAAAGAGAGCAAGAAAGAGAACCGGAGATCCCCCGGTGGAACAAGTTTTGGCGAGGAGGGTTCGTGGTGGCGGGAACGAAGAACACCATCGCCTATCCCGAAGAATTCAGAAATTTGAGTTCTCGCCTTTACCTGAAGGAGGCGTACGAGGAGACCCTTCGTTGGAGATGTTGAAGGATGTGCAATGGTTGAAAGACAAGTACGTGCCCGACGAGCCGACCCCCACCTTTGACTATTGGATGCGTCGAGCTGCCGAGAGTGGCCAGAGCCGCGGAAGCGTCACCCCGTGGTAAGTACAAATACGTGTCAGACGGGATTGGATCGTTGTGAACATTGTTTTTTTTTCGTGTAAAAAATATTATCTTGTTTGGTTGATTAAAAACATTTTGTTGTCACGAACATTCACGGTGTGGTTGTTATTATTTTTATCGTTGACGATAAAAGTCCCCACCCCTCCCCATTTTTTTACGAGTGCCTTGGACCCCCTTACCGGTGAACGACATGGCCCCGCGTGCCAAATCGCAAAAGCGAGCCTCGGTCAGTTGGGGAGAGGTTTACGAATCCCCCGAGAAAAAAAGGCAGTTTGGGGGGCGTGCAACAATTTGCCCAGCAGACGGGGTTGCCTCTGGCGTGGGTCAAACGCGTCTTGGAAGAGCTCTTGAGTTATACTCTGCACAAACCGCGTCGGAAACGGTTTCCCATCACCCCCGTGGTCGTGTTTGCCCGCGACGAACAATGGGTGGCCGATTTCATGGACGTGTCGGCCTTGAAGAAATGGAATAAGGGGTACCGCTTCCTTTTGACAGTCATCGACGTCTTGTCCAAGTACGCGTGGGCGGTGCCTTTGAAGAACAAGACGGGCAAAGCCATGACGGAAGCCTTTGCCTCGATTCTGCGAGGCAGCAAAGGACGACAACCCTTGCAGTTGCAAACGGACGAAGGAAAAAAATTTTACAACCGGACCTTCCAAACGTTTCTGAAAGAGCGAGGGATTGCGCTGTTTTCCACGCGCGGGGATAGTAAAGCCGCCGTGGTGGAACGATGGAATCGCACGTTGAAGGAACGCATGTACCGCATGTTCATCGCCCTGAATACGCTCCGGTACGAGGATCGAAATATTGGCCTGCCCCCGCACCAAGTGACCCGCGCCAACGAACGCACCGTGTGGGATCGCTTATACGAGAAACGGCTTCGACAGCGGAAACGCCCGACATTGAAGGTGGGGGATCGCGTCGGTCTCAACAAGAAACATCGTCCTTTTTAAAAGGGGTATTTGCCCGGATGGACGGAAGAAGTGTTCATCGTGCAACGCGTCCGAGAAGGTCCCGTGCCCACCTACAAGATCCAAGAGTGGGACGGGACGCCCGTGGAAGGGACCTTTTACAAAGAAGACGTGCAAAAAGTCGAGGCGCCGGACGATGCCGTGTTTCGGGTGGAAAAAGTGCTTCGACGACGAGGACGGAACGTGTTGGTGCGTTGGAAGGGGTGGCCCAGCAAATACGATAGTTGGATCCCCAAACGCCATATGACCTCGCTATAAAGAGGGGATCGCACATCCAGACTGGCCACGAAGTCGTCGACGTCATGAATCGCGTGGTGCTCCTGAGCGATGTCTCCCCGGAATTTCCCAACAACATCCCGGATGCGTTCAAGGTAAGATTGGCAGAACCGCTGGCGTTGGAAGGGATTGGGAAGTGGGGTTGCTGTCCCTCTCCATCCCCGATAGCGGACGGGCGTTGACGCACGTCGCGGGGCTCGAGAGGGATGTCATGTTTGTGCTGGCTTACACCCTGGTAGATACACTCGATCAACCGACCTTTCACAGTTACATGATCAACGGCGATCGTTTGCAAGACGACCAATTCATCAAGAATGGGGTGGACATGATGTCCTCTATGATTCGACTCTTCGAGAGGGAAGCCTTTGCCCAAACGCAAGCGCTGGGACTTCGTTTGGAGAAGACCCTTCGACCCACCTTTCGTTGGGAAGGCCCGTCCTTGGTCGTGGAACACAAACTGTTGGAGAACATCAAACCAGTTCCCACCAACCCCGTACCCGGCATTCGGTTGATGGTGAATAAAAAGTTGGCGGTGGGCATGGGGTGGTTGAACGCCGAGGGGACGGCACTGGGGGAAAATCTCCACTATTCCCTCCCGTTTGAAGAGGCCAAGCAGTCCTTCTTTTTTATCAAGGACACGGAACTGGGAACGACAAAGATAGACGAGAAAACGGAAACGCCAAACCTCTGGCACGCGAACCGAGGGTACCTGTCTCTCTCGCTGACCGTGAATTGGCACTTTGTGAATCTCAACGACGCCTTTGCCGAGTACGTGGGGAGTACGGGACGACGCTTCTTCGTGTACACGGATCTGGTGGAAAGCAATCGGATGGGCGGTCAACTCCACCCCTTGATTCGAGAAGCGCATTTTCCGAAAAGCGGAGACGGGGTGCAGTTTTTTGAACCCTTGCACATCCAATGGATGCCTTTACGGCGCCCCTGGATCGATATCGTCGAAGTGCAACTGGCCGACCCGAGCGGGACCTTGGCGAAGATGAAGAAAGGCCAAACGGTCGCTACCTTCTCGTTCCGTAAGGTGACGGTATAAAAAGCCAACCCTCCCTCCCTCGTCGACCCTCGAGTGTCGTCATGTTGGGAGGCAGTTTAACGCGTTATCATCCCCCCTCGAAGAGAATGGGGCCGGGGCAAAGCGGAGGCGCCTTCATGCAAGACTTGATCAAATTGGCCACCCCGCTGCTCGCGTCGTCGTTGCGCGAGGGAAAAGCGTCGTTGGACCGAGGTCAATCGTGAAAACAGGCGGGAAAAGCGGTGTTCGGTGCCTTGAGACGAGGGGTGAAACGAAAAGCCCAGACGAGCAAGCAAGGGATCTATAAAAAAGCGGCGAAACGAGCCCAAGACATTTTCGGTGAGTGAAGGATTAAAAAACAAACAAAGAAACAGCACCACCATGGTCCACCCCCTGGTCGTGCAATCGCGACCCCGGCATCTGACGGGAAGGGGACGGTATAAAAGTCCAGTCCAACGCGGGGGTTGGATCTCGTCGGACATGGCGCCTCCCCCGGGTATTGGTTCACCCGACAACGACGTCAACGCGGAGGTTGGATCTCGTCGGACGTGGCGCCTCCACCGGGGTATCGGCTCACCAGATACATAAAAAGGGTCCACGCGCGTCCACGGAAACGCAAACGCCCACGCTCCTGAACGCAACCATGTCTTTGGAATTGTTTACGATTCCCACGGCCGACATTGCTCGGCAGGGGTATCGGATGGTCAAGTACAGTCCGTCCACCACGGGCATCCGACCCATCACCTTCACGGTGCAAGCGTTGGATGATTTTTGCGATTTGGTTCGAAGTTATTTGGAACTGGAACTGCGTTTGCATTCGGCCTCCACCAACGGTCTGGTGGCGGACGAGAATGCCGCCTCGGACGCCGACGACACCCAATTCGTGTACGCGGTCAACAACATTGCCCATTCCCTCTTCAAACAAATGAATCTGCGATTCAATGGAGCCCTCATGAGCGAACAGACGGACACGTACGCGTACAAGGCATTCCTAGAAACCATCTTGAATTTTAATAGAGAGGAAGGAGAGACCTTGCTGGCCGCGCAATGGTGGGTGAATCAATTGCATGTCGTCCCTCGGATCGAAGCCGGCGGCGCCAACGACGACATTCCCACCACGGCCGGATGGTTGCACAATTCGGTGCAAGCCCTGAAAACGGCCTCCGTGCGATTTCGCGGCAACCAGACCGTGACGTTTCTGATCAAGCCGCACCTGGAAGCCTTTCAAACGGGACGTCTTCTCACCCCGGGAGTAGAAATGGTCTTGGAACTGTTTTGCCATTCCCCCGACTTATTCACCTTTGGGACCAAGACGAGTGGCACGGGCGTGAAACGGATGGTGACGTTGAGCCACGAGGATCTGAAAGTGACCCTGCCTTTGTGCCGCGTGAGCTTGAATCCCACGGTGTACAGCGCGTTGAAAACCGATCGAAAAAGCAAGC